>JAGVSP010000890.1:0-87688 GCA_022494985.1 Micrasema minimum
GGTATTCAATAACAACATATGGCCACCCAGCTCCACAGACACTATAAAATAAGCCCCAGTATACCAGATACCCGATAGCCAGAAACCCGGAAACCAGTAATACTTACGGCGTGGAATTGTTGGAAGTAGTTAGCTTTAAATAAAAATAAAGGGGAAAATAGTTCGGAGGGGAATCGTGTAAACCACATTAGCCCGATCGTTGGGGTGTATGGAGGGTGGAAGGAGGGGCGCAGATTTAGGGGGTTAAAAATTGGCCAAATTCCCCGTCGAAAGGGAAGGGGTTGGGTGGTTTGATAGACTAACAAAACCTGCTTCTTACTTTCTTAATCTATGTTTACTTATTTTGAATTTTGGTATTTATAAATTTTAAACTCTCACGGATAGTTCAGAAAATCTGTAATAACAGATAAGATAAGCCCACAGTTATACGCTTACGCTATGTAATTATACATGAAGATTTAAATCAGAGGCTCCTAAACTTTTTTGTTTCGTAGACCACTTGTTTTTCGGTTTTGGGTAGACCCCTGCTTATCCGATGTTTTTTGAAAATTCAACAACTTGAAATGTATTTTTGACAGCTGGTATCGTGCTACTCACTTAAAATTTCAAACCAAATCTGTTAATAAAATAACTAAGCAAAAAAAAATAAAAAAATTTAGTAGGAGAGATGCTTCGATGGAGAGGGTCTGGGGCCTAGTTAGGCAGTAGAATGTATTTTGTAAATGTATTTGTCTTCAAACTAAATAAAAACATTAATGAAAAATAATACATTTTGGTCATTAGGCATCAATTTAGTTAGGTTTAATTTCAAATCTCCTCAGTTAATGATGTCCAGTTTGTCTCTTTTTTTTGTTAGGAAATTGGCAACCGCTAAAACCCCTTTCCACTAGGTTCCAATAGGATGGAAAAGCAATTAGCGCGTTTCATGAAATTGTTAAAAAAAAATTTTACTGCAAAGGTAGTTTTATCATTTATGGAGATAGATAGTAATATTATGTCTTTCTATTGTAAGGATGTATTATGTACATAATTAGGTACTCTCTGTGTGTGTGGATTATTCCATTCATGAAAAGCCAAAATTTAAGCCACGATCTGCTTAAATGAGATCCACTAACGTTTACGGACCCCTATATTATTTTTCCGCTGGCATGGCCCCCTTAGTAGAGGTAGGTAGTCGTAGACCCCTGGGAGTCTACATAGACCACTTTGAGAATCACTGATTTAAATTAATAAATAATTTACTAGGGAAAAAATATTTAAGTAAATTTATGTGTAAGCGAAATATTACTTAAAATTTCAAAAGATGGCGCATTTTTAATAGATCTTACCTACATTATTATATTTCTAGAAGGTTGCACACTTTTAATCTTTTAGTTTGTATGACACCATAAATTGTCAATTTTAAATTAAACCAAGTAACCGAGATTAAAATAATATGATTAAGATATTAATGCAAAAAAGTATCACGCTTGAATGTAAAATGAATTAACCTTTGTTAAATAATGTATTGATAACTCGCTAATTTTAACGTGTCATTATAAATGAGTGTTCACTTTGTTCAAATATTGTTGAATGAGTTATCAAAACCAATCACAAAATACCATAACGCTAACATATGTTGGTGAGTACTATATAATATGTAGTGTACAACTTATTATGTCTACAGTGCAGTGTGGAGTAGAGTAGTAGAAGCAGAACATGCGCTCATTACGAGTACAAACACAGTTTGTGTAACATAATGGGACGTGTTTGTTTGTTAAAACACAATATCCATTCTGTAATTAGTTCCAACCCTTCGTGCACAGATCGGGGGAGGGCAGGAACAGATCTGCGGTAATGTCGGTCTGCAGATGTGTCGTGTGTGGCGGCCGGAGCAGCGCGCCTCGCCTCGCCTCGCCTGTACAACTCCACGGTCACTGCGGACTGCGGATAGTTGGAGACCCCAGGCGTTAAGGTTTACCATTATTAATGGTCTCAACCCTAATAATAAATATCGTAAAACATGTTGCAATAATACGCAAAGTTTACACCCATAATGGAAACTTCTGTTACTGTTATTCTACACCAAGTCTCAAGTAGAATGCCTTATTCAATAAGGAACATTTACAAAGCGCTGTTTATTGACATTAGGATTAAGCACATTTATTGTATAAACCCTGCAATCTCCCACTTGTTAGTGGAGATGGGGCTGTTGAATTCGTAATTCAATCCATATAATTATCAATAAACATTTTGTTACAAACTGAAAAAATATATATCAATAAATTAGTAAAAAACCTAATCAAAATACAGGTAAAAATGGATAACAGTAATAAAAATTGAAAAAGATCTCATCTAGGACACAATTTATCAAGACGATTTTATTTTTGCCTCGGTAATCAACAAGATTGAAGCCCCAATTTTGGTTAGATATGCTAGAAAAAAACAAATAAAACGGAAATTTTAAAAATAATTTTGTCAGTAACCCGATTCTAAGCCTATAGGCATTTAACAACACTAATAAAATGCACACAAGTTTCTACTATTGTTTACACCTCAACCCGCGCTCAACCCCGAACAAAGTTAAACAATCGCACATGCTCACTATTCACTAGCAGCGATCCGTACCCACTCTTCACCACTCCACGCTACACCCACTAGAGTGGGTCATGATACGGAACCACCAAACAATCAGCGCCAACAGTTACACAATGTTTCTAAATGTTACGATCCTCCGTTGCTTTGTCGGCCACTTTACCGTACATCGAGCGTATTGTTCCCTGCAGGGGAGCCCGCGATACATGCTCCGTGCTCCACTGTCCCCCACTGCTGTAGGGGAGCCCCGCAATACATGCTCCACCGGAGAAGTGACCCGGTTGATGTAAACACAAAAGAATGACGCTTCTGTAATGAGAGGGGTGTCGCGGAATGGATAACAACTTCGCGAATATGAAGGGGATGAAGGAGTATGCACTCGAGTACCTTCCAACACATTTCACTCTATTGAGAACGATTTAGTGAACTGCTGCTAAAACAACAAACAATATCACGCATTGTTTTAAGTTTATATTCGCCCTAGTGCTCTTAGAACATTGTTGGTTAATAATGTAGACATTTTATTGGTTACTTTAATAGGATTTTGGAGTGATTTTGAGTTGTTTTAGTAAATTTATTAAAAGTTTTGGTTTTTATTAGTAATCTCGATGTGTTTATAAAAATAAGTGAAAATAAAGAAGAAAATAATTTTTATTTTTAAGGCACATGGAGTTTATTTGTTGGTTGTGTATTGTACTCAAAACTCCAACTTTTGGGACCCCTAAACTCCACTTTAACACGTTCTACTTGGTGTAAAACAAAATAAAAACTCCCGAAACCTCCATTCCTCCAAAACTTACACAACGCAATTAATTGGGTAAAATTTTGTCGTTTTTTACTGAATAAGAAGTTTGTGTAAAGGTTGGTATAATAAGATTTTATATCTGACCTAAGTAAGTCAATAAGTTCACTGTACCATGGCATAGGGAACTGGCCTTTATTTTCTGAATTAGTCAACGTGAAATAGTGCTATAAACTATAATAAAAAATATTTTTCATTAGATTTTTATATTTAATAGCCGCCACTCGTTTGCGAGTGATTTTGATTAATAATTATCATCATCATCATCATCATTATACCATATCCACTGCGGACCATATGGATTCCACAAACTGCCTCCAAGCCAAGTGATCGGCCGCCAGTTCCCGCTCATCCTCCCAAGTCAGGTCCACGTTCTGCAGCTCTGACGCAAACTGCAAATTAGTAATCTAATAGATAATTCTTGATGATTAAATAAATATTTTTATTGTTTGAATGAATTAATAAGGTTATTTAATTAATTAATTAAGGCCTTATAGTGTTTGGAAGTCTATTGACTATTTATAGCAATTATTAATATTCAAAAGTCATGTTTTATAGTCACTTGATTGACCACAATGTCTTCATCACAGAAGTTTGAAAAAGAGATAAAGTTCGAGGGCACAAAGAAGTTCGTAAATCAGAAAAGCACAAAGTAACATATACCACGCAGGAATAATAGCCTTTTAGTAAATACAATACAAAAACAAGAAGTGCATTAGTCGATGGGTGTAGTGGTGGGGGAGGAGAAGGGAGGGGGTTAGGGGTGAACTCGGTTTTAAAGTAATAATGACACGAAATCCCTTAAGCTTATTTCCCTCAATAATAGTACTACAGCTACACAGATCTCGTGCGGGGGAGTGAACCGCTACTGGCTCTGTAAATCTGTACTCTGTACTGACTGCTGCCTCCACTCTACTCGTACATCCCTTGACTTTAGATCCCTATAAGAGTCAGATAAAAACGGGTTTTAATACAATATCAAGATTTTAAGACTGAGATTACATTAACACAATATTGTTTTTTATTTTATAAATGTTTGCGCCTTTTATAGGTTTGGTTCCAAAACAGAAGAGCGAAATGGAGAAAGGCGGAAAGGCTAAAAGAAGAACAAAGAAAAAGAGACGGACATGACGTCATGGGGAAGAGAGACGACATTAAGGAAGACAAGGTAAACAAAAAATAAAGCACTAATCTCTCGGTTTGATTTGGAAAATCGCCACCTTTCATCTAGATTCTAGATCACTTTTATAGATTCTATATTATGGAGCAATGTACTGTTCACTGTGTACTGTACTGAGTGTGGTGGGTACTTCCAGACGGAGGACGGGCGGCTGACGTCCTCTCCGGAGGTGTCCGCCGTGGAGGACGAGCAGGAGCCCGAGCAGGAGGCCGACGGAGCACCCGCCAGCCCCGGGGCGGCGCCCCGCCCCGCCAGGACCAGTGACCCCGGAGACACCCCCTCACCAGTGTCCAGGTATGGTAGCTTATCATTTTCTTCTACTTTTTTCATACGCCTTGGACATAGTGACATAAATTATGTCTGACCATCGTGTTTTTTCATTAAATTATCATTATAAAACTAAAGGTTATTTCATTAAACTTATTAACAATGCGCAATATTCGAATATTTTATTTTATTTTATTTTATTTGGGATACAAACAGATGTACAGGTAAAACATAATATAAATTAAAACTAATAATTAACAATAACATGCCTGCCATCCAATTAAATGTATCCGCAAGTAATTTTAAACAGTTATAAGAATATACTTATAATGTAAATAAATATTTGTTATCCTAAGTCTGCAAGTTTTTGAGTTCCTTTATATATTTGTTATATGGGGTGTTAAACATATCTAAGCTATTAAATTTATTATCAAATGGCTTACAAATTCGAGGAATCGTAGAGTTTTTTCGGTGATTTGTTTTAACTTTAGGTATATGAAAAAGTTTAGGCAGTCTAGTTGGTCTGGAAGGGACACGGAAAGAGAGTAGATTAACTAATTCTGGTGAGTCAAATTGTTATTTACAATTTTATTCCAATATTTCCAGGAGTATGGGAGGAGAGAGCCGCCCCCCGTCCCCCTCGCCTACCGCCCCGCGGCACTCCATGCCTCCCTTCCCTGCGCACATGTTCTCAGGGTTCGCTGATAGGTGAGTTATATTTACTATTTTACTACTAACTGGGTATTAACTACATTTACTGGCATAGAATGGAACATGGAACCTTAGGAATTAAGAAAAAAAAGCACGTAGATACTTTAAGCTAATTTTAAAAGTTAAGAGTTAATTTCTGCCTGAAAACCTAAACCTGAAAAATTCAAACTTTATGCTTATTGTTTCAGTTTCAGTCCGGACTAGTTTCATTCAGTTTAAGTCATTCTTTCGAAAGTTTTTGCAGCTTAGCTTCTGCATTGTACTGTACTGTGCCGTATTGGACTTTTCGATGCTTAAAAAGAAAAATATAGTTTTTTTGTACCAAGTGGTAAGTCGCGGTCTACGGGTAATTAGATCTTCGGATCAAATTTACACTTCACCGCGACTTAATTTCTATTTTATATCACAAACTGATAAAGAAATTAGTAATATATCTATTATAATAATGAAAAATGAATTAAACATAAATTGATTAGTCTGTTATTTTATTTTATTTAAATACATCTTTGCACTTAGTGCGATGCATTTTTAATTTACATGCAAATCAATAATAGAAATATAGCAGTAACAGTAGGTAACAATTCAAAACTTTAAAAGTAAACCATGAACAAATTATATATGCCGATAATAAAAAAAATGTTAATGACATTAATATTGACAATTACAATTCAATAATAAATATTTAAAATCCGAAAATTAATAAAATCAAATAAACCTTGTTGATTTATAATTACGAAAATGCACTTTGGCAAAGTTTGATATTTTTTTACAGAAATACAATAATAAACATTACCTAGATTCAATAATGTAATTGAATAGCATTGAAATAATTTCGCAAAGCAGTGGAATGTGAATTGTGATGAATAGTTGAACGGGCAGTAAGTGGGAGCGCTCGTGACGTCACGGGGTCAGAACAATAAGCGGTAATGGATATTAATAATATTGAATAAGGCAATAAGAATATCTAATAATTGATGGCAAGTCGCGAATCATTTGCCGAGAGGCGAACTCTGCGCAGTTCTGTTATTGCTGGCAATTTGCGAATTATTGTGCGGTCCCTCTCAACTAATTCCGATCCTACTCCTATAATATTGGTACTAACATACTTTCATATAATTATTCATTATTATAGGTATTACGTGCTGGTTGTAAGTTGGAAGTGTGATAATTTTAATCAGAGATAAGTAAGTATAAATATTGCGTAACACGTAGAAAAAAATGTCTACTCCATAATAAAAAAGAGCGGCCGAGTTTGAACCTCAACATAGAAATTATAAACCGGAGGCGGTGTCTGCAATTGTAACCACCAGAACACGACTTTATTTTTAATGTTACAAGTTACAACGGATACAGTAGATACTCATTAGTGATGCCCGGATTTAATGAAAACGGGATGAAACCATCTTTGAAAATGAATATAAACATTTTTTTATTGACATGTATTAATCAAAATATTTGCACTAATTTATTGGCAATTGGTGAGTTTTGCGACCGAACAGGCGCAGGCGTCAGTATAAATAGGACTATTTTGTTTCCAATATTTTAGTACCGCGTTTGATTCGTTTCACCTGCATGGCTCATGGCGTCACATTCCTAGCAGCCATTGATATTCAATCAAAAACGAATAAAGTCTAATAATGAACCAAGTTGAAAGGGTTATTATTACGCGGCGTGTGTGACCTCACTATAAACTCCCTCACGACTATTATACTCAGTATAAACATAAAGCGACGATATTTTTTTATGCTGTCCCGTTCATAGGGTTAAATTAATCGTAACAAATCGAATTCTGGATTATTGTTGGCAAACAGCGCTCTTTAACCCTTTATGGACGAATAAAATATCCACCGCAGAATGTGTCCATTTATGTCCACTCATTCGAGTGATTTCACACGGTCCAGTGTTACCCTACATCATCCTACATACCCTACGTTACCCTACATCACCTACTCGTACCTACCGACAATGACTTTGTGAATGATTTAAAACAAAATGCTTGAGGTTGAATTCAATTCCTGAGTGATGGATTGGGTACACAGCGCAGTGTCAGCATTTAGGTATAAAATACAGATAGTGATTAAAATGCCTATATTCAATAGCTGAATGACAAAATAATATAATACAATCGTAAATATGAACATTTTAGGCTATCAAATTTTAAGAGTTTATTTAAGTAGACTTATTGGCTTCAAAATTTTGAAACCTACGTTTAATAATCCATATTAATTTAATGGGTAAATAAAAATTCCACCATATTAAAATAATTTGATTCGTCGTCGCCGTCGCATCGTTAATAATTGATTGTTCGTATATTTTTATTGCTCCGATTAAAAGGGGGCACATTTATGTTTAGTTTGATAAGTCTTTTATATTAACGCCACGTTTTATTAGTTTTGCGTGAATTAGTCGGAACAGTTACATCACTAGTCACCAGTCACCAGTCCACAGTCCACAGTCCGCGGGAGTAAAGGGTTGACAGCCAGCAGCAGTAATATATGCGGGCAGCCGCGCCGCGGGTACAGCAATCCTTCCATCTACTTACTTACTTTATTTTACTTCATTTGATAAATCAATTAGTCGAGATATTTTTATTAGGGAATTTAATACACCCGACTTCACGAACGCGCTACATTCAGCTTGTAGAAGTAGTAATATCGCTTAATTTAATAGTGTCGGGCGGGGGCTGGGCGGGAAAATGGATCCATTTAATGTTATGTCCTCTGTGTTGTGCGCAACATCCGTTTTGGACAAAATGACCTTTCAGGAATAGTGACTTCCTCCTGTGGGAGGGGGCGGTGAATAGCACGCCCGCCGCGCCACGTGCCCGCCTGACGTGCACGCGCCACGCCGCCGGAAGAGCTCCGCAGGAATTGCGCTAAACAATTGCAATACGCGGCGTTTCTGGGGCAACTGTGCGGAAGGTGAAAGGTCGCCTTTTATGGGGAATGGGGATGACGAGTGACGAGGTCCCATTGTCTCCGGCCCGCTGGCTGTGGATACGTGCTCGGAGTGTAATGTCGCGTAATGTGAACACGCTAATATTATCATCATGTAAATAAATATGTTGTCTCGCAGTTCGACAGGCTCCGGAGCTCCCCGCACAGAAACCGCATAATATTGTAAATGCTATTATAATCATATTATTAGGGTAGATTTTGCTATTCTGAGTGTGGCGTATTAATATAGTAGGTAAAACGTTTTACATTGTGCTTAATGAAGCATTGTATACTTACAATTACACAATCGGGGATTAGGTAAATACAAAGAACAACAAGCTAAGAAACGCGACATTAATAATAATTAGACAAAGCGGAGTGAATAAAGCGCCCTTCTTGTAGTTCCAGAACCATAGTTTGTTAGTTGTACAAAGTACACAGTACACAGTACACGGTACACGGTACCACAGCGCGAGTGTGAATACTGTGGGAGTAAATTAGTTTAAAGTAGAAACATGACATCATTGGGCTCTAATCATAATAATTGTAGGCGAGAATAGCTAGTATCGTGTTAGCGACGCATTACTCAACTAATAATTTTATCTAAGTGACAGCGCGAACATCTCCCTAATTCAATACCGGCCGTGTTTCTATACACAAAACACTTGACGTTCTCTAGCACGACAGGTCCGGGCCACGTTTGGGTGTACGGACACTGTGCACAGTGCAACTCTCTCCTGGGTTACCATTAGCACCTGAACCTAACACGATATTACCCTACTACAAGATTGCGCGAGACGTAGATTCAAGGCTACGAAATGAACTAAGCGACTTGTGCAAACTTTGGGTTTGCACAAGTCGCTTAGGTTTTTATTGAAAATAGTTTATAGCAATTTATTATACTTTAGATAAGATTAATTTAGGCAATAGTTATCCATGTAATTAACGTTTCAATGTATGTGGGTAGGTAAAAGGTGAAAAGTTTTGATGAAACTTAATTAGAAATAATTTCATTTTTGTAACCTATGGCGAACTGGCGCGGCGCGGCGCGGCGCGGCCGGTAGGCTGATCGCTTGGCTTGGAGGCAGTTTGTGGTATCCTTAGGTACGCTCCACATAGGGAGCGGATATGGGATGATTTTGATGAAGAATTACAAATAAATAACGAGTATAAAACTGTTTCTAAAGTAATTTCTCTATTATCTTGCTCAGATTTGCACCACACATCTGTAGAGGGTGTCGTGCAGACGTTGTGTGGTGGAGTGTGGGAGTAAACTAATATGTAGGAGGCTTCTCACATAACACATAACACGCTAATCCGGTACTGGAGACGGGCTGGTGGGGTGCGGGTGCGGGGAGTGCAGCGGGGGGGGGGCTCTAGTACTAATTACTGTTTAATTAGCACAGAAATTGGTTTGAATTAAACACACAGCTCTGTGCCTTAAATACAGGGTTATTTGGAAATCACTTCACCATTAAATTTGTTATTGTGTTCGATAAATGTTTACTTTAATTACTGAATACTTATATGTTAAAAAAAAAACTTTTCATTTTTATTCAAATACAACAGTATTAAGAAAAGCTTTTACCAAATCAAGCAGAGTAATAAATTCTGATATGTTATAGTTAGTTGTTGTTATCACGTGCAGGAAAGTTTACAGCCACCCTGTACTTCTCTGTCAGGGGCCGGTGAGGGAGGGAGGGGGGAGGGGTAGTCCGGATAGGTTTCCCGCGCAAACCCATTTACATATCAAACAGACTGGGATTAATCAAATTCCTCTATTATTTGACGACTGTTATTTTAATAATTCACCAAACTAGCGGAGTAATGGATTATGGCGGAGGGTATCAAGACGTGCATATTGTATTAGGATATCAGGGTGGGCCGCCCCCGCCCCCCCCCCGCCAGGGGGAGCGTGTAGTGGTGCGGCAGGGTGCACAGGTAGGGCAGGTAGGCGCACACTACAGGTGATCCCCTCTCTAACTCTGCTGGATGGGACAATATACTTCTAGAATATTAGTGAGTTGCACTGCCCACTATTCCTGTTCGGTGATTATTAAGTGACCGATCCACGATGGATTATTTCATCTAAAAAAATCTTAAATGAGAATGGGTGGTGTGGCCCAGTGGTAACGGAACTTCAATTTTTAAATATTCGTCAATAGTCCTAATATAGAACCTAATATCGAAATTATTTAATAACGTTATTATTGATGAGGAACCAATACAATTAAATATAGGATAGGAGAAGTGTTTGAATTGAATACATATTGAACATAAATGGGACGAGTCAACGTATTTTAAAAGAGATAAAAAGAGTATTTTTACGAATGTAAATACAAACATACGTATGTAGATATTAACATTTACTAAAAAAGAACGGACTCACTACAATTTGCTCCAGATAAGATTTAAGACGAAACGACTAGAACAAAATGAATCAGAACGTAAACAGTCTCTGTTGATTTGGAAACAATTCTTCATATTATTATCTCATCCAACTGTCGAGTTCGGCGGGTGGGTGGGGGGGGGGGGGCGGGGTGGGGCGGGGGCTGGGGCGGCGGATGTATTAATTACTGAAACAGAATATATAAATTATTCCGCGCTGCGAGGATCCGCTGTGGCTGATGTAATTAGGGACTCATTACGAGATAGCGGACTTACTGCCGCTCGGGGGATGCAAATCACGGAACGAATCGTTCCATCACGAAAAACACAATGTCTGGCAAGTAATGCGACGAGATGCCTCTCTTATGAACTTATTCACGGAGTTGTCTCTACCAGTGCAGCTGTAGGCGGGGTCGTCACCCCGGTATTACGGCCGCGGGTTGTGTCGGGTTAGATAGTTGGTAATTACGTCGGATGACACTTGCCGCCCCACCCGCACTAGGTGGAGTGATGGGGTACCCAGTACCCAGTAACAGCCCCTACTCGACCTTACCGTCAATACCAGCACAGTTGTAGGCAGAATGACGCGGGTATTACGGTCGCGGGTCGTGTTAGGTTAGAAAGCTGGTAATTACGTCGGATGACACTTGCCGCCCCACCCTCACTAGGTGGTGAGATGGAGTATCCAGTATTATCTCCTACCCAACGTAACCGTGAATAACAGCAGAGTTGTAGGCAGGATATCGCGGGGTATTACGGTCGCAGATTGCGTTAAGTAAGATAGCTGGTAATTACGCCGCCCCCCCACTCCGCAGGTGGTAAGATGGGGTACGCAGTAACAGCCCTACTTGAGTGGGGTTGACCAACACGGCTACAGGTAGGATGACACGGGATATTACGGTGGCGGGGTCGTGTTAGGTTAGATAGCTTGTAATTACACACCTTCGCTGTGGTAGGATGGGGTACCGAGTAACAACGCCCCAACCCAACCTAACCCGCGAGATAAAGTCATGCAAATGGAGACCAATCCGCCGCTGCTGCTGGCAATTCGCGCTCAACTCTTTTGATATTTCATTTCAGAACTCGGAATGGAATTTTTCAGTCCAAATTAGATTGGTTTCCTCTCCTTTCTGTGTAGGTAAAACAGGCCGCTGTAATAGATTCTAACCTCGTTTTCCGTTGACGTACGAATTTCCCACCACGTCTAGAAAAATGGCGGACAATTTCCCTTTGACGGGAACTCGCGTTTCTTTTAAGGTTCAAATTATGTTTATCGCTTTATTCCCTTACGAATTTCGGGCGAAAAAACTTAGTTTTCTCGCCGCGAACTTCCAAATTGTTATTAACGACACAGAAAAGTCTTACACAAGATTATAAACTTTTATTAAGTATAAATAAGCATTCCCACCTTTACTTATATTTCTTCCCAGTTTCTGCGAGTTTCTCGTTGAAAAGTTAAGTCATCTAAGGATTTCCTTTGTTCATCGAATTTTAAATACCTACCAGCTTAATTAAGACTCGATGTTAATACATAACAGTAGTAAATTGTTTTCATAAATAAAGAGGGAACCATATGGCCATGGTGTGAAAATGATCTACATATTTTCTAATAAAAAAGGTAAAATGATAATTCGATTTAAACAGAGATGAGACTGCGGGAGGAGGGGGAGGGGGAGAGAGAAAGGGAAGGGGGACATCAATCATTTTATTAAAATTAAAGTTCCGGGGTCAATTAAAATGGAGCATGAAAAATTAAAAAAAGAACAAAACGCCAGCAATTGAGTTTGCCCGCTTCATATATTAATTAATTACATGTTTATTAGTCCGTGCGTGTGATGTATTACTACTGCTCGTATAGTATGCACTGCGCATACTGCACTGCTCCTGTATTCTATTTATTTTTTATAAAAAAGAAATCTATGCAATCTTATGATATTTGCACGTAGGTATTTCTATTTGTAAATACTGTTTCCAATAAAGCCTGAGCGGCTTGGGCCTAAAATTAGGAATTAAGTTGCGTCGAAGTGGAGATTCGATCCGACGAACTCTGGACTCAGAGACAGCGACGCTACCACTAATACGCTTTTGAATATCAACTCGTACCATCATAAATTCGGAATTCAGTTTTTTTATCCAATTAACTTTACGTGTTTATTTAATTATACCACGAAATAATACAGTTTTTTGTATTTTTCCTGTAAAATCTGTTTTATCTGTGTATGCTGTACCTGCATACTGCATACCGTGAAGGTGCAGAGGGAAGTGGGAAGTGGGAGATGCATTACTGAACGGAACAGCAGCGGAATATGGGCCACAGTATTAATCCTCAGTCAGAAATAAAACAAAAGTCCGGGCATTATAATTCTCAGTTCGTTAATGGCGGAGGCTCACCGCATATAATCCTAGAGAATAATGGCCTCATCCGGGGCTCGCTGGCGCTGGCTGTACGTAGTATAGTATACTGCATGCTGTGCTGTACACTGTGTGTACCCTACTAGTACTAGTACTAGTACTAACACACGTCACACGCGCTGACTGTAGGTGGGTCACATCTTCTATAATATCAATATTTCAACTCAACTATTTCACTTTGGGCATGAATACAACATGACGATTATTACGATAAATGTACCACAATGTGGAATTAATGGTATAATAAATTGGTGGCGGAAAATGGTTTTTGGATTGTAATTCGATGTTTTATCGGTACGGAGGAATAATAATGTATAATACTTATTATAAATACAGTGATGTTCGTACGATGCGCAGTGGGATGGACCCGGCCCGGGATACCTACTAGACTTGGTAGGTAAGACCTATTTGTTCTCTAAATCTTTCGATTAGTATATTATAATATTGTATTTTCTACTCACAGAGTTAGTTTCATTCACATGAAAATTTTCCGAGTCGTTAAATTCAATATTTAAAGCGCCCTTGAGGTATGTTTATACGAAAACGGCGCTATACAAATTATCCATAATGATAACAATAATAGGTCCTGAACACTGAACACTCAGCATTCCCCTGAAGACAAATCCTTAATGCAAAATGATTTCATAAATCTCTTTTCCTTCATATTTTCTCGATATTAAATTAAAAAACCCCAGCTGAATGTTTGCCGTAAAGGATGAGAAATAATCTTGTTTGTTCAAAATAGGTCCATTAAAATCATGACAGATACCAGGGGGTACTTTGGGGAGGAGATTGGGAGAGAAAAAATAATAGATCGTAAGGCGCCCCCCCCCTCTCCTCCTCTCCGTCCCGCCACTCCCCCCTCCCCCTCGCGGGAATCAATAAGCGGAATGAAATTTCCCATTTTAATACACTTTCTTTATTCCAATATCAAATAGAGCCGCGGTAAAGTGAATCAGGGCTCCGGGAGAAGTGGAGATACACAAAGCTCCTTAAGGGAAAAGGAAATGTCAGTCAATATGAAATTTTACGTCAATTTTTCGTAAGTTGGATTGTTCTGGAGGTAGTTAGCTCCCCCCCGGCCGAGCTCTGTAAGAGCTACCCCCCCCCCCCACCCACCACCCACGACTCACTACATATTATTATGACCACTGCCCTGACGGGTGCCAGTGATGCCTACCAATAGTACCAATGTTCGGTATATTTTACTTAAGTGCGTAATTTAGAATTGCACTTTACCTACGTAACAGCAATCAAAAGCGCACTTTACGTAGGTCAGAAAACTGAATAGTTTCTTGTTCAGAAAACTGTTCATTCTGTCAAAGGCGCACTGAATATGATGTATATTTTAAAACATGATTGATCTGTCAGGTGTAAGTTCAGTCAAACGTCGCACCGCGCTGTCCATTCAATATTTAAAACTTTATAGTAGGTAATGATGAAATAACAAAGAAGTATTATTTTATTTATTTATTTGGTCTTTACCGAATCGATAATTAAACCACATACAAACATTACATATATTATTACACATTTTACAATTTTAAACCTTAACTACATACAATCTAAATAATTTCCATCGTAAAATAATTAAAAGGGTAGAATATAAATACGTTGAAATACCAAATTATAAATCAGAGAATTAAAAGTAGATCATATACATTAACAATAATTATTTTTTTAATAAATCAAATAAACAAAACAATAATAATATACACATAACATGCATTATCAGTAAAACCCATTACAAAAAATCATTCAGATGAAATAATTAAAAGGCATTCATTTGTCTTTTGTATTCATTCGTTCAAAATCCATGAACTTACTGTTTATAAATTCATAGTATTGAAATCAAATAATAGAATAATAATAATAATCTGGTTATAAATGATGGCGGACTAACAAATTACTTCAATGATACATTCAAAGGGAAATATATTTAAGTTATTATTATTATTACTCGAATACATGTTGAATTTTTATCTATTTTCAACAATACATTTTAGTCTGATAAGTATGTAATTGATTTTGTCAATTAAATAAAAATATCTACCTACTTTAAGAAAGTATCTAATGTCTGTTTATCTCCTTACTCCTCACGTTTGATTGTTTTCCCTTTTGTTGATTGCCCTACATGAAGTACGTTCTTATCACATTGTAGGTAGGTACTAAACGTTAGACAAGACATGTTACAGTAACAGGAATTACAGTATTACAGTATCAGTAAAGCGCCCCTTCAGTAAAAAACGATTTTAGTAAGTAAAGCCTACGAGACAAGAAGATTTGACAGTTAGTAGGGTATGATAGTTAACACCTAAATTTGATAAGATAAACCCTCCTCTGGTTACTCCGGGGGAGGGGGTAGTTACCCTCCCCCGCCCCGCCCCGCCAACACCGCCGCCGCTTTACCGTTGCAGAGTAAATTAATTCAATTTCTGGTTTTCTTTGCGAGCAGTATAAATTTTGCTTTTTGAATTTCAAATTTTATTTAGAGCAAGTAGCGCGGCATTACGTTTATATAATGTAACCCTTTGGGGACGTGCTGGGGACCGGGGCTGGGTACCTGGGGGCTGGTACCGGGGGCTGGGTACCGGGGCTGCTGTACCGGGCTATGGTACCGGGGCTGGGTACCGGTGCTGGGTACCGGGGCTGGGGGGGCTGGGTACCGGGGCTGGGTACCAGGGGAAACGGGTGCCGTGGTACCGGGTGCAACGGTACGCCGGGGTGCCGGATACCCGGGGGGCCAGGTACCTGGGAGGCCTGGCAACAACCGGGAGTGCAGGCGTACCGGGGACTGGGTACCGGGGGCCTGGGATACCGTGGGGCTGGGTACCGGTGCTGGTTAAGCCCGGGAGAGCTGGAGTACCGGGGAGCAGGGTAACCGGGTCGGGGGTAACCGAGGGGGGGGGGGGGGCTGGTTACCGGGTAGCCGGTACCGGGGCACTGTGTACCAGGGGGATCGACGCGGGTACCGGGGAGCTGGGTACACGGGGGCTGGGTACGCGAGGGGCTGCGGTACTCGCGTGTCGCTGAAGGTACAGGGGTCGCTCGAGCGGTACACCGTGGGGCCTGGGTACCACCGGGGCAGGGTTACCGGGGCTGGGTACCGAGGGTGCTGGGCTACCGGGCTGGGATACACTGGTGTGGACATGGTAACCGGGGGGCAGGGTACCGCGGGGGATGGGTACCGGGGGCCGGGTACCGGGGTCGATCTGAGGTACCGGGGCGGGTACCGGGGCTGGGTACCAGTGGGGCTGCGGTACCGCGCGTGGGCTGGGTACCGGTGGCTAGAGGTACACTCGGGGGGCTGGGTCCGTGGGCTAGAGTGTACTGAGGTGGCTGTGTAACCAGAGTGGCTGGGGTACGCGGGGGCCGGGTACGGGGGCGTAGGTAACAGCGGGGGCAGCGGTACCTAGTGGGGCTCGGGTACCGCCAGCTGGGTACCGGGGGCTGGGTACCGGGGGCTGGGTACCGGGGGCTGGGTACCGGGGGCTGGGTACCGGGGGCTGGGTACCGGGGGCTGGGTACCGGGGGCTGGGTACCGGGGGCTGGGTACTCGGGGTGGGTTACTCTGTGTAGGTACGGGGCATGGGTTAGATACAATAATCGGAGACTAATGACATTAGGTAATACTCTCCCATATCAGGGGACATACCACTTTAGTATTTGCGCCATCAGGCAGATTTACAATCTCTTCTGTAAATTCACCGGAATAATTTTATTTGTTCGACTTCAAGTTGTTTATCTATAGCCTCTTCCTCCTCCCCCATCGCCCCTCCCACTAACCCCACCTACCCCACGGCTCAAATCCAACTCGCTCGAGTCGGACGCCATATCAACAGCGTTTCCAACCTGAACTATTGTTGAAATTAATCAAATAGATTTTTCTAGAATATAGATAAAATATTGTCCCGTATAATAAAGTTTATATCAGCCGACCGAGGAAACAGTTGACTGCCACCTCAACAGATTCCCCCAATTACATATATAGATTACTAATCATGTCTGATGTTTCCGGCATCTAAATTCAGATATAATAGAGCGATTACATTGGCGCCCGGAGGGATTAATGTCTCTGCAAAAAACCATTCAAATTAAACATTAGTGGAGCAACTTTAGCCAAGGCGGCAGCTGTTAAAGTTTTACACACATATTAGCACTAATTTAATAAACTCATTATGCAGTCCACACATTTGATCCGAGAGCCGACTAATCACTAAATACATTCGGTACTCGTACTTACGGTACCTAATACATTCGGTAAGTGTACATATATGGTCACTTTAATATATTCGGTACTCGTACATTCATGATGATGATGATGATGACACATTCGGGTAACCAGAAGACATCGTCACCGGCGATGCGATGGCTTATTATTATACATAGGTACGTAGTTCAATCCATCTTTTTTTCTTCTTCGGTATGTAATAGAAACATAGTGGGTAAATTTATTATGTATATGTATCAGATAAGAACAACAAACTATAAGATGACCTAATTTCATTTAAGACCTCATTTGCTTATCTCACTGGGCTTATGGGTGCTACTACTATTGCGTAGTGCGAGTGCCAAGGTAAAATGATACGCGGGTAATTTTAAAAACATATTCGGCCGTATATATATCTGGTGCCATGAACGTTCTCAGTCCCCGAGACAGTCACCAGGGCACCAGGCACCGGCACCAGGCACCAGGCACCTAGGCAACCAGGATCCCCCTCCTGTGAGTTGCTGGAGGTAAAAGTAAAAAAGCCCGCTATGAACTTCTAAAGACATTTTTCCGCGATTATTATTGAATGCATTACCCGGCCCTTGCCCCCGCCCCCGCCCCCCCACCGCTCCGCCCGCCCGGCCGCTGTAATCTGCCGCCGCAAAGTGGTCCGGATTTTGGAAGCAGCGGACTTAGGAACCAAACCATCATTATTAAAAATAATTTTTCGTTATTTTAACTTTAACATGGTTTAAAAAAATTCAGATTAAAAGTTTGCATGGAGTAAGATTGAATTATTTCTTATATTATCGATTGTTGATGGCATAAATCCAGATTCATCAAAAAACAAATGTGTATTGAGTTATCAATAATTGACCTCGTTCGTTGGATTTGGGATTAATCGCTGGTAAATAATCTGTATGTTCTTCCCTTTTATTTTGTTTGATATCAGCAAGGTAAGTTATAGTTGAGTTCAGCTTAATATTATTCCCATCTTCTTCACATAATTTGTATATTATTATATCATTTTATTATATTACGGAACACACAACAGACTATTAATTCAATACACTTTTTTTTAGATAATTGCGCATTTAGTATGCATAAATCCAGTTCTACGCGAGTTTTTCACAAATATGAAAAGCGAATGCTAGAGGGAGTAAGTGACAAACTTTCTTAGACAAACCATACAAAATAGAAAATAACGAAAGATAAAAAATTAGACAAAGCAAACAAACGTAAGACAATAAAAAGAAGAAAAAAAAACTGATTATATTTGTTGCGAAAAGCATAGATTATTGAGTGGCAGTTACAGGTTAGCATACTACGCGCTCCTCCGAATCTATCCACTCTCACCACAACCCGGTTCATTAAATTGATTGACCTATCTCGCTGCCCGCTATCAACTAGCACAATTATTAGTCGGTAGTGAAGTTTTATGTATCGTCGTCAAATCTACAAGTTGTTACGATTATATGGAGCAATTTCTCGCGAGTGATTTTAATAATTATTTAATCAATTTGCTGCGTGTAGCTTGTACAGACTTCTAGAGTGTGCTGTGGGCGGGAGGGCTAGGAGCACGCAGCGAGGAGCGTAAGGGGAGGGAGGTGTAGCCATCTAGATTACGTCTTCTTTCTTTCACCCCCTTTTTTTTTCTACCTGTTTCGAGTTTTTACAATTTACGACATACTCAGGCATCAAATATTACTCTTCTTGTCTGATTAGACGGGGGAAAAAAAATAAAAAAAGAATTATCTCGACAAATTATCAATGATTTAAAGAAGAGCGCAGCTTCGCCCATCTCTCACCCGCCCCTTCACATACGCCTTCGAGTGCTTCCACCTTTCCTTTATCATATATCTTCGATAGTTGTATTATTACGCTTAGTCAGAGCAAAACTGATTGATATTCTCCGCGTACGCTTTTACATTATCACCTAATTCCACCTCGTGTTTCTAATCGTAAACGAATTATCAAATTTGAGAAAATCTGTTATTAATTATTCAGTAATTTCCGAACAAAAATACCAATTTGTAAATTCTACAATTCTCTCTCTAGCGAGCAATTAATATCTATGTTCATTCTATCGGGGGAAAAGTAATTCTTGGTTTCTCTCATTACTTAATCTTGTTTTCTTCGTCTAGTTATTCTTCCCGACGCCTACGAACTGACATGCTGTTATCAGCGAGGGTTAAACACTATCCTCTTAATGTCTATTATACACCTACGTGGGCAAAGTACCTCAACCGAAGGATACATATTGCAGTTGTGGAAGCGTAGGTACTATTCTGGGAGATCTTTTACCACAAAATTACTAGGAAAATGATTTATGACTAAGGCCATTTTTGTTTCTCTTATGTATGAATATTATAAACTGAGATAAGAAATACCTACCAACGTACCTACTAACCATAATTTCATTAATAGAATATTTTAGATCTATTTTATATATTTACTCTCTACTTACAAGGGAAACGCGAAAAAGAGTAGATTGTAAATGAGAAGTATCCTCAGCCGACCCGGGCATAGGCGCGCCCCAGTGAGGTATTCCGACAATTGATCTAAAGAAAAAATGTAAATTATAATATGGAATAAAAAATAAAAAAAAACCTGTATCCAGAAATGTTGAGGACCAAAACAGTGTAACCAAATTATAATAAGAAGTTTTGTGAATTTTATAATTAATTACATATATTAAAACAATGAAAAAAAATTATATATATAATAATAATGAACTGTAAAATATCTTACATAAATACCTTTTTGCCCATAGGTTTTTTAATAAATAATAGCATTTATTCCACTCCCGATTGCGATACTGACAAATAAATCATAACCTCGCAAAGATTAAAACACTTTAACCCTAATAGTCCACTAAACTAACCCTCACAACCGCCCTTCTCCCGTAGGGGTAGGCAAGAGTAGGATAGAACGCCACAAACACTCTAGTCCTGCACACTTCTTTAGCGGCACTCCTCCACATTCATACCATCTTCTAATGGACGCCTCACTCCGATTAACTCCGCCTTCTTCACAAACTATTGTCTATTAACCATGTGGGTTATTTCTATCAGGCAAGATACCTACGTGGCATCTATCACCAATAACAAAGGCCAAAGTCATTGGATGAGTCTGAAGCGCTCTACACTGCCGATTGAAGGAATATAATAATATAAAAACAGAAAAATGATTTATTGAGTGGCATATTCATATACTCCGTTCTATTTGACGTCGTAATTGAACACACGATCGAGAGGGATACCTCGTCGTGACGTCACTGTGCGTTTCCGGCTGAGTGGAGGGAAGTGGGATAATACAAAAAGAGTGCGGAAGTCCATATCTTCACTCACTAACCGCGAGGGTGCGGCGGTGAGAGGAACGGTCAGAGAGCGTAATGCCGACCATACAATAGTCAATATGAGCCAGCCGGCCATACTGCGTTGTGACAATTCACAGCTGCAAAACAAAAGAAAACAGTCCACGAGTGGCGCGCGGTGAGAGTCCGCACAGTAAAGTGCTGCACTTCTTATAACCTTACCTATAACTGTAATCTTTACCTAGTCGTGGCTTCCGCGACGAGTTCATACCGCCCAAGCAGAACCTCAACCAAGACTTAGAATATAAGTGCACCAACCCATTAGGCTACAACATCAATGCACTCTACTGATCATTCAGACCATTCAGTTCACCACCGAGTATAGCAGTCGAACTGAAAACCCTCGCAGCCATTCAGTTCTGGAATGTTCTTGATTATAAAGCGCATCAACATCCGCGAGCTATAGTTATTGCTGAGTAAGATTCCCACTCAATAACATTGGAAAACACATATTGTACTCATTAGTTTCAAAGCTTCCCCGATGCTTCTATTATGTGAAAGTAATCTATATCGCGTAAAACGTCCTGGATTGGTAACGGATCTCGAGCGCCTAAAAGGTTTCCAATAACGCGAAGCACCGCAACTTCCAGAAAGAATGCGCTCCTTCTGTAAATACTCGCAATCAGGATGGCGCCCGCGGGCCGAGAGTCAAGTACGACACTGCTAAGAAGCACCCATGAAATACAGCTATCAAGCTGCCTATAAAGCCTCATACGCATAACAAACATTTGATCTCTTCTAAAACTGGTCACAGCGATATTATTGCAGGTTTATTTTAGGTTTAGTTGTCGTTACTAAATGTACAATATACATAGTGAATAATACAATAGTATAACCAATAGCGTGCAAAATGAGTTTATTAGTGTGACTGAACAAATACCATAGATATGAAATGAAGCCGTGAATTAATACGGTGGTGACGAGAGATACCGCTGTACACTGATGGCGTAACCCATAGTAGATACATTGCGTACAAATAGCCGAGTATAACTATAGTTAGGTAGGTATTTAGAAAGTTGGTACCCCCCACGCTGACAGTCCACAGTAACATAATTAATGCCATTTGACTCCTCGTAACCTAAATTTGGCGTTTTTCATATTTCAATCTGTCCATAGTCTTATAGCGGGATATATCAAAAAACTAAGTTGTTATATTTCTAATGGTATAAGGAGCATCAGATGTATGGAACGAAGTAAACACGAGAGCGGCGGGGGGCTTCTTCATACATCAACTATAAAATTTATCCGAATTCCCCCCTTATTAAATAATGAAAAGCCGCGCTGCTTAAAGTAGAACTCAATTTCATTACGCATCCCTCAGCGCTCGGTGACGGTACGGATAACGAGTAGCGCCGCTTCGTGGGCACTACATGCCGATCAAAACCAAAGAAATTAACTGAAAGATGAGCTGCAAATGTTTTGTATTATACTAATGTATGTAATCAGTTAGTATTGTAATGTTCCAGCGGAGGGTTCCGGCGGCCCAGAGACGGGTACCAGGGCCCCGCGCCGCCCCTCTTCTTCCCCCCGCACCTGTCCGGCCTGCCGCACCTTCAGCCAGCCGCTTGTTCCCGCCGCTCAAGGGTGAGTCGCGGTCGGCTGACCTGGTACCTGGTAGTACAGTATAGTCTAGTGTGGGTATGAGTGTTGTGTAAACGCTGTCCGCTGTCTGCGCAGGGTTCCCCGGGCTGTGCTCGTGCTGCCCCATGAAGCCGCTGTCGCTGCTGCCGTCCCCGCCCGGCACGCCGGACCAGCGCTCGTCCAGCGTGGCCGAGCTGCGGCGGCCGCGCGCGCGAGCACTCCGCCGCGCTGCTTCGCACGGCCTGCGCGGCCTGCAGGGGGCTGCAGGGCTGCAGGGGCTCCACGGCTTGCCGCTGCTATGAGCCGCCTGGCCGCTGGCGCTGCACGCGCTCAGCCCGCGCCCCCTCGACTCCCCGCCCGCGCCGCCCTCGCCCGCCCGCCAAGGAGGAGGACTAGGCCCCACTCCTGATCTAGCGCTTACATTACTTTCTGCCCTGACAGTTACCGATTACCACTAACATGAAACTGATTACCGACAAATTTTTCATATTAAATCACTAGTTTCACATTTCATTATGTTCTGAGCCTTATTAGGAAATCCGAGATTCTTTGTTTCCTGTTCGAAACTCATTTAGAATTTCATTTTCGTTTAATAAAAGAAATCGTTCAATTTGGCAATAAAGGTGACATCATGATAAAGTGAAAAAATACTAGTGTTGGTCGGAAAAGTAAATTAAATTGATATTTTTTTAATGACACGATATGGTTACCTGAACTGGTAACACAATTCATCTAAAAAATAAAATTGACAAATGATTGAATTGTTTCGACTGATAAATACCTACACTCGAAAAATATTGCTAACTTCACAAAGAAAGGGAAAATGATGTCTCTGTAACTCGTTACTATATAATAACTATTATCTGTAAAATGATAACTTGAAATCTTCAGTATAAGAATATAAATAATATGTATTGTTAAACGAATAGTGTCCGAAAGTGATTTTTAACCCAATCCAATCAGTGGTCTCCACGTCTGTATCTGCCTTGACCCAAAGTGCTCGTATATCGTGTATCGCAATAATGTTCGGTGAGTATGGAGTATCGAGTATCGAGTACCTATCTAGTATGGTGTATGGTGTATGGTGTACTCGCGTGTAGGTAACACAGTAGCTAGGAACTGTATAAAGTCTAGTCCACTGCTGTAGAACTAGATAACTAGATATAGGATAAAGTGTTCTTCATTTTGTAAATACAATATAATACAAATTATGTAAGAAATGTTTAAAACTTGTTATTGTGGACTGTGGAGTACATTCTGCGGGAGTTGCGATTGTTAGGTAGCTTTAATAAAAATATTGTAGCGATGGACGTAATAAATACATTTAAAAAATAACATTTTTTATTTCCAATCACCTAGAAACATATAAATTGTTACTTGGTCATCTCCCTATGTGGAGCATATGGATTCCACAAACTGCCTCCAAGCCAAGCGGATCGGCCGCCAGATGCTAGCAGCTCCCGCGCATGAGGAAGCGAAAACTCGTAGTAGGTACCTACAACCCGAAAACTGGTGAATCTACATCAACTTGTGAGCCGAATATGTAATATGTACACAGTGTAACATAACTCGATGTACAAGCGGAAAACCAGTAAATCTACACTATATTATTTGGTGTCGAATTTGTAGATTTTTTATTTGACCCATAGTTTTCGAGAATATTAGGTAAGAAGGTGAGGGGCTGGGAGTCAATTTTCTTCTCTAGACAGTTTGCAAATAGGACTATTAAGATATTAATTTATTTAGTCAAATTAATTAACTTTCTGACATTAAAGTAAAACCTATTAATAAACAAACCGCATGTTCAATAAGGAAATTTGTGCGTGCAACTTTACTATAATCTGACGGTACTTTAGCAATCTTTTGAGATTTTTTTTCAAGCGCAGTATTTAAAAGTCAATAGTACACCATTCGTACTACAAATGTGCGCCCAACTCTCGGGTTGTACAACAAAAGTTTATACACATGTATAAAGAGATATTTCCCCTCTTTAATCGAATCCGGGATTAGTAAAACATTTATGCTGCAATTGAATGTTATGGCACAGATTTCCATTAGTGTTGTGCACGAGAGCCCCCAATCGACAAGATGTTAAGTTAACATCTGGGTTTTATATTATGAGGTCCTTATTGAACAGACTCATGTCGGAGGCGGTCTTCAATGTTGATTGATGAAAGGGTAATATTTTCGCGGCACATCCCGTGCATTTGCTTTAAAAGTATAAAACATATAAAAACAAAAACATAAAATAATAATAAAATACTAGAAAATCGCCCTTATGCACCATAGCGACTGCTGTCAAGATAAAGAAAGAATGTAGTAGAATATTATGTGACGGTAGCATACCCTACAAGCAATATTGGTGAAGATAAACAAACAAACGCCCCGGCTTTGACACTACATGTGCATGATGTCGCGGGTTTCGATCCACTCGACTGCAATAGAAATGTGGTTTTTTTTCTTCGCATACAAAATATTGATTATGTGATACATGCTTGGACTGCGCTGAAGATTGAGACTGCGATCATCTTGCCTTCAGGTATCAACAATGATCAAGGACTCACTGCATAATGGTGTACAATACAGGCTGTCCAATGAAGCACCACGTCGGTGTGGTGAGGTAAGTCGCTAACAACAGCGCGCAGAATGGTGGCCCGTTGCCCGGTGCCCGTCCCCGGTCCCCGGTGGACAGGTGCCCGGTGGGAGAGTACCCGGGTGCCCGGTGCCCGGCAAAAATACCTCTCATTGGTGAAAGTATGTTGGAGTGTTTGGAATATTAGGGCTATTTGGAACAACAAATATATTTTCATTTCATATCAAAACTATTTAGCTTTATGTGGAAGTTGATGACCACCTTAAGGTGTTATACAAAATATTATATTATAATATTATATTTTAATAAAAGCCCACACAAAGGGTTAAGATTAAATAAACATTGGAAATATATTAATCAACAAGAAAATAGCACCACGATTGTTAAAATGATGAATAATATTACTACTACTACAACTTTCCCTTATCCGCACCCAGTGGTGCATTGGTACATCAACTAATATTACACAAACTATAAACCCGCCAATGTACTCGTACTATCAAGTACCTACAAATACATAATATTATATATATAATATAAATAGTTCACTTATACACCTCTCATAGCAGTAACTTCATCATCACCATCTCCTATGCTACTACCCGGTCGTCCTCGGCCGCCCTTCCCTCCAGGACCCTCCTGGCCGCCTCCAAGATATTTCTTTACTCGGACCTGTCCAGCTCCAGTTCCTAATGCCCGGGATGCGGTATTTTTCTCCACACAATTAAGTTACTTCACTTAAAATGATAAGAGAAAATTCAAAAGAAAGAAAATTAATGTAAATACTCTCGAGACGATTTCTTGCGAAAATAGTGCACAGTAAATTTGTTTGTTTCAATATTATAAATAAAATAAAAACAATATGGAGTCGGAAATAAATTGCAAGCCCAAGCCATTCTTACACTATAGCGATATGCTGTGTGGCGCGCAGGAGCGGGAGGGGAGGGGGGCGGGGACCGGAAACTCCTCGGCCACCCTGCGGAGGGAGGGGGGGGGGGAGGGGAGGGCGAGGGCTAAATAAAAATGATTGGCCAAAATTGGATTACTCCTTCCCCGACACGAGCCAATGGGAGTCCTGGAAACAGAACTTCTTTAGTTTAACACAAGAAATACACTTATTATGAGAATTAAACTCTTTTTCCTGGATATCATCTCAGTGTACAAAGGTACATAATATACTCGTATATTGAAAGAATAAGGTCCTCCGTTTGCACCAACAAAAGTTATGATTAAAGTCACGGCTATATCCAATAATAGTTCTGGATCAACTTTAGATGGTCATCATCATCTGATCATCTTACCTTCATTTAAAGAATGATCAAGATTCACTGCACTCGGTGTACGAATGCAGTGCCCTATGCACTATTAGATAGAAGTAGTAGTAGTTAACTTTAACTTTTGTTGGTGCAACCGGGTCTTAAACATGAGAAAGCTTTCTGAAGAAAGAACAACTGGGAGTGCGACTTGGATCGGCGGGCGCCGCCGCCGCCGCCGCGCCGCATTGAACACTTGAAGGTATGAAGGCTGTCTGGAGATCGGATGTTTACTCGGTTAAAACTAAACATGCTGCGATTCAAGGCGCCTTACTAGGGCCAATAGGCGTCTCAGAAGAATATTAAGAGTGCGGTGGCGGTGGTTTGACTTTGTAAGGAACACAGAGGTGAAGCGACAGGCGCGTAGCTTCCCTTAGCAGCTAAGGCAAATAAAAAATACAATACTAATTAATGAATTTAGGTATTTATTTAAAACTTGCATAATAATATACATAAACATGACCAAAAGGCGGACATTAAACATTAGATACTAGATACTACCGACTATAATTGTCATCTGCTTATACGTAGATAGAAAATAACTTCAATGAATGGGCATTTCACTACAATACATACCTACAGTAAAAACCCCACCCCACCCATTCCGTACACTTTTTTAATGGCTATCGAGTCTCTTACAACAAATACAGTATTTTTTAATACATTTTGATGTACGGATATCAGATGGGCGGAATTGGAAAGTTTTAATACTTACGTCGCGTCGGTCGTGTGGCCACTTGGCCCAGCCGCGACACTATGCACTGAAACGGAGGCCGTAGCACAGACACATCTTTTCAAATTGCACTATGCGATATCGCTAACTTCATTTGGTACTTTGCGACAGAATTTGTATGGCGTCAGAGTTTGTAAGCAAAAGTAATGAATGAAGTTCGCAAGTCCGTTACTTTAAAACATGTTTACAGGGCACAGGCTAGCCTACCTGGTTTCTCCAGTCATTTAGTTTTGAAAAAAAAATCTTTGTTTGATGTTTCAGAAAAAACGCTCCTCGATTATTGAAGTTTCGACGAAATTAACATGACACAAATACTGGATTTACCCGTGACGGGTGCCGTGTGGAGGCTGCTAAATTAATGTTATTAGAAAATTTTAACCATTAAGACGGTAACAGAGGGGAAAATTTGTATTACTTCGAACAAGAAGTAGATGCTAAAAAAGACAAACCATCACCATTAAAAAAAAAAATCGTGTTAATTTTCATATTATTTTAGAGCAATAGGCACAATAGTGAGAGATGATAATTAGGAAAAAGTCAATGATAAAAGGAACAGGAAAAAAATAGCAAAGGTAGGCACATTACTTAGTAAAAAAGACAGAAACTTCTCGGCCACCCTGTGGCGGGGGCGGGGGGGGGGGGGGGGAGGTTTACTGGGGAATGTGATCACTTCTAATGAGCAATTCAATTTGGTGGCGGGACGTGGGAGAGAGCGAGACAGGTGCTCGGATTGGCGGGAAACCTTTCACCCCGGCGCGCCAGGGCGGGCCCGGAGGAGGGAGCGAGACGGCGGCGGTCCCGGCTCCCGCGGGGAGAGGCGAGCCCGTTTGTCACGTGGAGTTCAGACAGGAAGCGAGTGCAATAAAGACTGCCAGAAGGAGAGGGAAGACCCTTAAATTATTGATACGTGAAAATTCAGTTTGCGCCACTGAGTTTCCAAGTTTCCACGCGCCTCGGGGGAGTGCGAGGGAGACGGAAGTAGTCGAGGGATGAGATTGGTGATATTGAGTGGAATGTCTTTGCATATGAAATTGTTTCGAGTCAAATTGGAAATTTCATTTCTAGTTTCTCCAATTTTACGACTCCGATGTTTTGTTTTGTTTCGTTTCAATTATGGAGATCAGTTTTGTAAATCTCGGCTTACGAAGTCAATGGAAATAGACGAGATTGTTGATTTCAGGATGGAAACTACAATTTTACATCATTATTATATAATCATTTCAAAAGGTGGAGCATATGGATTCCATATACTTTCACCAAGCTGAGCAGTCTTTATTTTTAGGATACAGAATGTCGGCCGGTTTTAAACATTTTGATAATCAATGGTGACATTCAGTAATCGCTTCCCATGTGGAGCATATGGACACCGCATACGCATAAACGCAAACATGTTTGGTTTTGAGGTAGTTTAAAATCGGACCATATCTTACAAAAAGAACGAATTAAATTGGCTTAAGGGATCTATGTGGAATCAATATGCTATAAATTTTAATGAAAAGGGTCATTTAATAAAATCCAAATAAGGAAAAGAGTACAATTAAGAAGAAGTAAATAAATCACGTTCATAGATAGCAAATTAAGTACCCATGGTAATAATTTTTTATTTTGGATATAATTATAAACATAAAATAAATAACTGTGAATGGGCCACTTCATACAAAATCAGGTAGGTACTTTTTGGTTTCAGGTCCTAAATGACTATGAACCTTAATATAGGCCTTGTACTATTTTCATACAACTCATTAAACAAATTTAAAAACTTATTTATTTATTTAATCACAGGTAACTCTACAGTGTGACAATATTGATCATTTTACATATTATCATAATAATTACATACATGGTTTTATTGCACATCAATTACAGAATTTCACAGCATTATAATACTCGTATACAATTTACAGGTTTAAAAAAGCTTTAAGTACTTTGCATATTTATGTTCAATCAGAGGTTATAAAAATATTTAAGTTACAATTTCCTTATTTTTCCAGCTAGACGTAGTTTTAAGATGTCGTTTAACTGTAAATGTTGTATATTTTCGATTTATCACAAAAACTTAGGGCCGCTGAGTTTTTTTGAACCAGGAAAAGTTCTTGTCGGAATGCGAAAATTTAGTATGGAGAAAAATAAGTGATGTTTTAGCGGATTAGCACTCAGGTAAAGTAGCGCGATACAAAAAAAGATTTATTCGTGGGTCGATGACGCAGATCAAACAATATACGTTATATGACCATATTTCTAGGATTACACATACTAATTCCACTTTAACTCGTCTACCGTCTGTTTGGACAGATTGTTCTGCAATTTTTTATTTTTATGACATGGGCTAAACAATATACATTTTAGCGTGTAATTCTTAGGATGTGACATTTCATTAAAACTCGTCTTCCGTCTGTTTGGTTCCCAGTTGACAAACATATACTTATATGATATGGAGGTCCTAGGGAACTGTCCTATAACACAGAACATGTTCCATTCATGTATCTGATGACGTAGGTTGGACCTAAAAAAGTGCACCGGAAGTACCCATTTTTCTCTTGACTAGACCAGACCGGTGGAATTTCATGAAAGTTGTTTATTGCATATAACTTTTATCGAAATTTACTTGCATGATTGCTTTGTTCGTGAATCTGATGATGTAGGCAATCAAGCCGAACCCCATTTTCACAGTTATTCTCTCGAATCGGAGCTAATATTATCTATTTTTCTTCAGTCATCTTCCCCTCGCGTTGGATACGACCCGTACTTAGGGATTAGTCCCGCTAGTACAAAGTATTCAATCATTACAACATTGGATACACACTGCGGTAACTTTTAACTCATAAGGGTAACAACTTCTAGATACAGAATTTCCACGGAAATTTGAGTGCGGCTTTTTCAATGTCGCGACTGTTGTTAACCAACATGGCATCCGCATATGAGAACTTAGTTACTAAGAACATTATTATATGAGATATATATCCGTCATTGTTGTAAAACTAATGAGGAACAAACAAAACTGGAGGAGAATATTATAAAGTGGTAACAGACATAAATACTCCCACTGAAGGTAAAGTAATCTAAGTAGAGAGGAAAAGGCGGGACTTGGTAATGAAGCGAGGACATTGGCAGATACTGAGTGGATGTTTCCAACGAGAAACTTGTCGTACGAGAAGATTGTTCGGAGCGGGCACCTGTCCCCGGGAGACCTATAAATCAGGCGTCGGCTTGTGGCTGTTCCTGCCTGCTGTACCCCGCCTGCCTGCTGTACTGTACTCCCGCCTACCCGCCTACCTGCCTGCTGTACTCCCGCCTACCTGCCTGCTGTACTCCCGCCTACCTGCCTGCTGTCTGACCAGTCGCAGTCGTTCCAAATTTTGCCTAAACTGGACAAATGCAATACTGCTACACGCTGATGCGTAGGTACTTAACATGGGTCAGAAAACTGAACAGTTTCCTGTCTAGTTTCTTGTTCAGAAAACTGTTTAGTCTGCCAAAATAAGGCACGCTGAGTAAGTAAGTAAGATATAAATATCTACTTATGTCAAGTGTCAGGTGTCAGGTCAGCCAAACGTCGCACCGCGCTGTCCATTCAATGTTCCATCCAGTTTTTTTATATTACACGGGACAGCAGTTTGCAAACTGAACGGAATCTTGTCCATGTAAAATGTGCTTGAAAATAAGAATCAAGTAGTGGCGGAGTGGGGATTCGAACTGGGAATCTCTAGATTCAGAGACGGCGACGCTACCACTGGGCCACCACCCGTTCAAAACCACATTATTAGAGTTAGTTACTGAACTTTATGTTACGATTGATAAATGATCACATAATACTAGTCCTCACTGCTACTATTGTATTCCATAACTGACATACAGCATCATTTACTTACAATACCTGGGTCACCTGGGACCCTTCACTGGGCACTTCTGCTTTCGTCTCCATACAAATTCTGTCGCTAAGTATTTCATGTAGTTAGCGATATCGCATATTGCAAGTTGAAAGTCTTACCGCGCTACAGGTTCTGTATACCCTTCCTACTTAGATTAGCATAAGTAATTATATAAACATAAGTTTTAAATTTTATAGAGGAAGATAAAGGAAAATTCGACAGTTAAAGTAACCAATGAGTATAAAAACCCACGAATTATAAAATAAAATCACTTTATTTTGAACTACTAATATTTTTTTTAAAACTCAACCGGTTTCTCTAGCCCTAAAGGATTTCAAGGAAATTTATTTGAAAACTGCAAGGTGAGAGCTACGAACATGAAATGCATATAAAAACTATTTGTATTCGTAAATAACGTTAATATTTCGATTTAGGCTACCTTACATGAGATCCCGAGTTCGTTTCTCGACAGCGGCGGCGCGGCGCGGCGCGGCGCGGAGGTCAATGTGAAATATTTAGTTGAACGTGGTTTTTCACACTGTGGTACTTCATGTTATGTGATACGCTGGACTGGCACTGAAGCGTAAGACTGATCATTGCGCCTTCCATACCACAAAGTGAGAGCTATTTGTAGCCTTGAAATAAAAGTGATTAACATGCTCGGCAGGTTGCGGAACTCGTAGCAGGCGCCACGTGGCTTCAGTTCTGTCGTTAATTTGAGCCTGACATTTTTGCCTTTTAAGCTTTAGCCTAATAATGGTGGCATACAGATATATTCCGTTTTATATACCAATAATAAAGAGTGGGTATCAACAATCCGCGGCATAGTGGTGGCGCATGAGGTCCCCGGTTCGATTCATGTGATTCACGCGTGATACCTAGGTATCACGCGTGAAATATTATCAATCTAGACTGATCATCTTACCTTCATGTAATCAAATGATTAAGAATCACTGCACTCGGTGTACTGATGCAGTGCCCTATGCACTATTGGGCGCGGATAAGGGTAAGTAGTATCAACAATAATTTCTGTGAGCGAAAGGAACAACGGAATAAGTTTTTAGGAATCAAAACAAAATTTGAGAAAAATACGATTTTTAAGAAATATCGCATAATCGTAAATGGCCTTATTAATTTTATTGACTTATTACACCAGTAGATTTTGAGTAAATATATATTTATTGTTTGTGCTGCCTAAATTTGTAAAACTTAATTGTTTTTCTGACTCTTGCTATTGTTCCTTTCCAAATTGCAGACGCCATTAAAGGACACTCAAGTCACTCCGTAGTCAATATAGATAAGCAATAAATAAAAACATGACACATCTACATAATCTACAATCTACACCCAAATGGCGCCGACCGCATCGTATAGACGTGATGAAACTAAATCATTTTATATTATGAAAAAAACTTATGATATCTTATATTTCAATTCATTTCACTTAATATTTTAACGTGAAAGTTGTGAGAAATGACTAAAAGTGGAAAGGAACATTAAATACGCTCTAATCATTTACTCGTAATGGAATCAGCTGGGAATAAGTACACTAGACTTAATCCATTATTTCTTGTTTATTTTACATATATAGGTATATTTTATAAATCAAATGTCATTTATCCTTTTTCAAAATAAAATCGAAATTGTTTTTTAAATTTTTCCTTGCAGGATATGTATCTGAAGAATGTATCCAAAACTCAATTTTATCGACTCCTTTCGTTGTTCCTTTCTCTCACAGATTGACATGTTTGTAATCCTGTCAAATTACGAATGAAAGAGTCTTGATTGTAGTACCAGGTATCAGTACGTACTGTCACGTGGCGCGGCATACTGATAACAGTACCATACCAGTAGCTCAATCACAGATGACTATCAACGTGCTAATAAGCGACGTGATAACGATTTCTCACCATGGATGTTTAACGTTTTCGCGATCACAATGGAACATCCGTTAAAAGTTATCGATCGGGATTATTAATTACCGCTTTAAATATGGAACATACGCCAAAACTGTAAGTTAAGTAAAATAATTTAGTTTTATAGAGTTTTAATTGTTTGTGCACTATTTATCATGCCATTTATCTGCTTTTTAAAATTTGAGAAAGCAATAAAACGAAACATTTGTCAAAGTATGCCTTTCATCTATGGTGCTTGGCAACGCGACCGTGATATGAACGTATGTTCATTGTGATCGGTCAAATGTTTAGCACGTTTTTAAGCACGTCGACAATCATCTGTGATTGAGCTACTGGTATCAATACGTCGCGCCGCCGCGAATGATTCTAGAGTCTTATGTTAAAATCAAAAAACGAATTTTTTGGTTCTACGTGATTTTATTATCAAGTTAGTGACAATTGTTTCGCCTTGTAAGGGCATTATCAAACATCACATCTTATTTGATACAATATTGGCTTATTAGTTACAGTTTTTAAGAATGGGGAGAGGAACATTTTGGGTGATTTTATTGCTTTACCTACTCACTAGTCAAGTTTTCACCCAAAAAGAGATTAAAGACCAACTGATATCAGGAATTTAGTAAAAATCCACAGATGTTCCTCTCCCTATTCTTAAAAACTGTAACTAATAAGCCCAATCTATATATATAAAAATGAATGTAAGTTTGTTTGTTTGTATATTTGTCCTTTATAGATTCCTAAACCGCTTATCCGATTGCAATAAGTTGTTCTAGAGAGTTGTTTTATTCACTCCTGGGAAGGTTCCTGCATTGTAACATCCATTTTATAATTTTTGTATTTGTGTATTTGATATCATTTAGTGACAGTTCCGGGTGAATTTTAGATACGCCATGTAACCGATAGTACCGTACATAAAGCTTATAAAAAATGTCGTCAAATAATGCTGTACAGCAAAAGGCGCTAATGTCGTTTTCATCACGTATACAATATATTTTTTACACCTCGAACTTTCAATTACATTTTTTAATTTATTTGCACCCCAATTCGGGCTTTTTTTACAATAAATAAGTGCAGTAAATTGGTATTGACCTTTCAAATGTATTTTTTTCCTCCGAAAACTTTTTTTGTGCAAGATTTTTGCGTTAGCATAATCGTCGGTTTTTCTGCTTCTTTTTCTAGGTAGCCTACCTAGAAGTTTTTATTTCTTCTTAAAGCTACAAGAATCTTTGTTTGAAATTTGGAGCATATGCTACTACTACTTTCCCTTATCCGCACCCAACGGGTGCATTGATACTCCAAGTACAATGTGATCATTTTATTAGTATGGAAAATTTAAGGATTCTTCCGTTGTTGTTTTTATGGCTATTGATTAAAATTATTTAGAGACGGTGATTTTAGTTTAAAAAAAGTACCTACCTTCTTATAATTTGTTTGGAATTTATATTATTAGGTAGCCTAGCGTGGACGTTTTTTTTTTTCCTTCTTCGAGCTACAAGACTATGTTTAAAATTTGGAGCATATTATGCTCTTACTACCTTCCCTTATCCGCACCCAACGGTGCATCGATACAGTGTATATTGATCATTTTATTACATGAAGGTAGGATGATCAGTCTTACGCTTCAGTACCAGTCCAAGGTATCGCACATGAAATATTAATATGAAAATAAAATTAAAATAAAAATAATATTTCATCTTGACCCTCTACGGGAATCGAACCGGCGACCTCATACACGCTAGCAAAATGCGCTACCACTGTGCTACGAGGCGAACATATGGATCACATGGACTCCCCGAAAACCCCGAAAAATATATATAAGAGTTTTAAATTTTTTAAAATTTAATAATTATTATTACCATTACAGAATTGCTTCCCATGCACAGCATATGGATTTTTTAAATTCCAAAACGGCGGGCGTACCCTTTTTTCATAAAATAAGAAGGGTATCGTTTTAAGGGTTTTTAAGGGTCCTAATTTCGAATTTAGCGCTTTTTTAAAAATTCAAGATGGCGGACGCAACTTTTTTCATAAAATGATGTTGGGTATCGTTTTAAGGGTTTTTCGGGGCCCTGATTACGAATCTAGCGTTTATTTTTAAATCCAAGATGGCGGTCGTCTCTTTTTTTCAGAAAATGAAGATGGGTATCGTTTTAATGGTTTTTGGGGGCCCTGATTTCGAATCTAGCGTTTATTTTTTATTCCAAGATGGCAGTCGTTCCTTTTTTTCACAAAGTAAAGATGGGTATCGTTTTAATGGTTCTTGGGGGCTCTGATTTCGAATTTAGAGGTTATTTTGAAATCCAAGATGGCGGACACATCTTTTCTTCATATAATGAAGACGAGTATCGTTTTTAGGGCGTATGGGCGTCATGATTTCAAATTTAAAGTTTATTTTGATATCCAAGATGGCGGATGCACCTTTTTTTCATAAAATGAAGATGGGTATCGTTTTTAGGGCGTATGGGCGTCCTGATTTCGAATTAAGAGTTTATTTTATAATTCAAGATGGCGGACACACATTTTTTTCATAAAATGACGATGGGTATCGTTTTTAGACGATACGGGCGTCTTGATTTTCAATTAAGCGTTTATTTTTAAATCCAAAATGGCGGGCGCACATCTTTGTTCATAAAATGAAGATTGGTATCGTTTAAAGGGGTTGTGGGTGACCTGATTTCGAATATAGAGTTTATATTTGAAATCCGACATGACGGACGCCCCTTTTTTTTATTATCAAAGAGTAAATTCCATTCATGCGTCGCACCTGCCACACACATTTAAAAAAAAATATTTCCCTGGGTGTCTTTTTCAAGTGTAATAGAAGTCCTTATTTTAAATTTAGGAGTCGGACATCCAAGAAATTTTATTGTTAATGCCAAAGACGGAAAAACAAAAAATGTACTATAAATACCTACCCTTACTTGAAAAATAAAGTCACCAAAATAAAATAAATAACATTTACACTATACCATTATACATACGAGTATATACGAGTAATTATACCAGTACCAGTACCTCGTACATTATACCAGTAATTCAATTTTCATAAATGTATTAATGATTAGAAAGTAAATACATAGCATTCCTTCTATTACCAATTTCCAAATAAACGAGATAAATCTTTCAAATTTCAATCGATATTCCTAGAATTACCCCCGTTTCTTCTGCGGCAGCAACGCGACGGGTATCAGCTAGTATATTGTATAAAAATAAGATGTAAATGTTTCAACGCCACAGTTTGATAATGCCCTTACAAGGCGAAACAATTGTCACTAACTTGATAATAAAATCACGTAGAACAAAAAAAATTGTTTTTTGATTTTAACATAAGATATCATGGAGTTCTATAAAATAAATGCCATATCAATCAATAGATTCTACAGTCCACTGAGAATCATTATTTTGTAATTACTACGTAATTCTTATTATGTATAGATTGTTGATATTGTCGACGATTTATTAAAAACGTAAAGCACTTGAGGCATATAACAACAAAGGCGGAAGTGTCCACTTTCTTCAATTGTTGGCAATCACGAAAAAACATTTGTTTAGTTTTGCAATTCTGCCGTTTTTGTATTGGACACTGCCGTTTTTGTATTGGACACTGCCGTTTTTGTATTGGACACTACCGTTTTTGTATTGGACACTGCCGTTTTTGTATTGGACACTGCCGTTTTTGTATTGGACACTACCGTTTTTGTATTGGACACTGCCGTTTTTGTATTGGACACTGCCGTTTTTGTATTGGACACTGCCGTTTTTGTATTGGACACTGCCGTTTTTGTATTGGACACTGCCGTTTTTGTATTGGACACTGCCGTTTTTGTATTGGACACTGCCGTTTTTGTTTCACCAACAAACTTTAAATCTAAAATTAAATGGATTAATGCCGTTTTTTTGACAAATAAATATTCTATGGAGAAAATACATCACTTTTCAAACAAAACTGCATATTTAACTCATTTTCGACTGCAGGTGGACACTTCCGCCTTTGTTGTTATATGCCTCACTTATTTCCGTTACCCAAATAATTGGATTAAAAATCATAATGATAAAAATATAGGGTTAGTCGGTATGTGTATAATTCTCGGGTTAGGATCTAAGGGAAAGTGGCCAAAGTTGAGAACTGGCATCAAATAATCAATGTTTAGGTCAACAAAAGTTTTAAACTGATTTAACATGACATGTATAAATACCTCTTTTCACAAGAAAAGATGAGCCAAGTGTTCAATTTGTACCGAGCATCAAACATTAAATGATAATATTTCAGATCTAGTAAAATGTTAAAACCAACTTTTGCCACTAACCGGGAGATATACCCACTACGCTATATAAATGTTCAATAAATTAATGATATCCCATAAAATGGACGAATAAAGTGAAATACTTACAGGTGCAAGGAAATCCGCGCTAAGCGCCTGTTATTCTGCAATCGGACGTACACGGGTGTTCGCAGAGGCTCAGCCCTCGTGCTTCGTGCTCCCCCTCCCCTCCGCTAACCCCGCACGTCATAATATATCGCGGAGTCCCATTTGCCGACTAAAGTTTGCGGATTGCAATAAATTAACTGCGAAAGATTTATGTTAGGTACTCGGCATGAAGCGTCACGGACACATTTCTGGGCGCGGACGGGAAAATGAATAGCTATTCAAGTTATTAAGTCGCAGATGTACAAAACAGCGCTTTATTAGAATCAAACAGAAATATAGTTGTAATTAGATAAGACTGTAGTAGTTTGTACATGGCACGGACAGTGCCAGTGGACAGGTTAGAGGAGATCGCTGATTTTCACATCCCTCCGAACAGCGTTGTTGAAGCCCTCCTTGTAGTGGTACCAGACGGGACTCTTGACAATGTCGTCTATCTTCCCGCTGAAACAACAATCGCGATACAACAAATATTATCCGAGACCACTTTTTGCTAGAAACTTTGCCTAATTTGTGGAAAACCGTGATAAGTGGAATTTTTTGAGATTTAAATGAAAAACAACTGTAAAAGTGTAAAAACACACCCATATATGATCTAAACACATGCCATGGTGCGACTTGTACAATGTAAGTGAGGCCCCGCGGAGGAATAGTGTTTGTTCAGAGAGACAATCTACCCGGAGTAACCGCGGAGGATTACCGCCCCGCCGCGCCCCGGTGTAGGTTAGAAGGAAGGAGGAAGGAGGAAGGAGGAGTAGTATTACCTTTGCGGGCGGCGGAAGCGGGAGAGCAAGCCACGGAGCGGCCGAAGAAGTCCTTCATCACCTGAAAAATATTCTCTTTAGTACGTATAGTATAATGTAATTTAGTTGGGCTGACTGGTCACGTGGTCACTCGCCATATTTCTTGAAAGAGTTGAAACAGACGAACTCCTTCGTCGCGTCGAGGGGGCCTTACTATAAGAGTTCGAATTACGGACTTTTTAAGCTTTTCCAAGAAGTTTTAGACTATTAACTGAAATAAATCACTGTAAAATAATTAGATACTATAAACTCCAGGAACTGAAAAACCTTTTTCTGAAACCTGATAAACAAACATCGATACTACACACGCCCAAAATACTCCCTTTCTAAGAAATTTTATTTTTGAGGGTCAATATTAAAAAATTAAAAAAAGATTACCAGAAAAAACTATAATAAATTCGACGTACAAATAACCGTTATTCCCGTAATAAGATGTTTATTTTATCGGCTGGCGGATGTCGTATATCGCCATTTTAACTATTTCCAAACATTTGTCAACAAACGAATAACGAACGATCTTCCAGAGAGTTCTTAACCGCCCACCCCCTCCCACCACCCTCGATATTTCCACAGAAGTTGCATCAAGTATTCCGCAGGCTATCAATATACCTGATGGTCCCCCATCACCAGCTGAATTGACGGAGGGGGACTGGGTGAATGGAGAAATTATCACGTTGCATAAGAAGGGCGATCCATTAATCTGTGACAACTATCGCGGCATCACATTACTCAGTGTTCCAGGGAAGGTGCTAGCACATATTATACTGCAGAGAGTTCGTGCCCCCATCATGCGGGTATTAAGAGAAAATCAGGCAGGATTCCTGCCTGGTAGGTCTTTGTGCGGATCACATTCATAACCTACGCTGCATTCTGCAAGAGAGCCAGGAATTCAATTCTTCTTTGGCTCTCTGCTTCGTGGATTATGAGAAAGCTTTTGATAGCCCGCACAGACCAACACTCTGGAAAATACTGGAAGCATATGGGGTGCCTTCGAAACTGATCGGACTAATCAAAGCCCTTCACACTGATAGCGAATGCCGAGTGAGAATTGACGATGTTGTCTTAGATTGGTTTGAGGTCACCACCGGAGTGCGACAGGGTTGCGTCCTTGCCCCATTTCTGTTTATAATCCTCATGGATTTTATCCTGAGGATGTCAATTCCGCCAGACCGAGGAATATCCATCTCCCCCTCCCAAAAGCTCTGCGACCTGGAGTACGCTGATGACGCCGTCCTTATTGACGAATCAGTCGGGGGCCTTCAAATAATTGTTGATAGGCTTAATTGGCACTCCACGTGCATGGGTTTAAAAATCAACATTGGTAAAACCCATGTCATGTGTAACAGCTCGTGTCAAGATGCCCAGATGCCCCTGGCTTTGTCGGGACAAGTCATCGAAAGGGTCGAGAGCTTCAAATACTTTGGAGCGTACATGACAGAAAACGGCAGAGTTCAGAAAGAACTGGGAGTGCGGCTTGGAGTAGCGGGCGCCGCATTCAACAGTATGAAGGCTGTCTGGAGATCGGACATTTTACTCGGTTTAAAACAAAATGCCGCCTTTATAACTCCTGCATCACACCTGTTCTTCTCTATGGCTGCGAATCGTGGCACCTAACTAGGGCCCCAAGACAGCAGAATACTAAGTTTTGAGAATAGGTGTCTTAGAAGAATTTTAGAAAGTGCCCATTCGGTACTCTGAACAGTGCTCTTTTTGTTCGATATTTAGTTTGCTATCTAATTGCGAGTGATCGTTCGTAAAACCTTTTTTAAATACTTTTAATTTGTGTCGTATTGAGTGACATTGCAGTTTAGTGATCAGTGATTGGTTGTTTCACCTGGTCCCTATTGGTTGTTAATGTCGTCACTTTTTACTTTATTCAATTAGTGATTGGCTCCCGCTTCAGGTGCAACTCAGATTGCCGTTAACAGGGCGCCGGGTATAAACACCGTCTTTTATTATATTTACTTCAAATATCAAAGAGAAATATATTAAAATCACTATGAATTGCAAACTATGTCAGCAAGTAGTCAGTCCGACTAAAGCTTTGAAGTGCTCGAGATGCTATATAAACGTACATTTTTCTTGTACGGGATCAACCCAGACAGCATTTAAAAAAATGTCACAAATGACTCGGGCAAAAATTGGAAATGTGTTATGTGCAAAACCCAGGATCCTCGCTCCAGATCGTCGAGTCCGGCGACGGCTGTTGTAAACTGCAGTCAACCATCCATTAGACCGACCAGTGATCGGACGCCCTCCTCGGCGCCCTCTGTGCATACCAAAATGAGCAAAGAGGAAGATTCCAAGAGTACTCGACTGAATTCTGACATAATATTATTCTTAGAAATAAAATTCGATGAACTCAAAAATGAAGTGATGTCAGAAATGACATCAATTAAAAGCTCAATGACCCCCTAATGAGCGATGAAATCATTGAATTGGTAAAGAAAATTACACATTTTGAGGAAAAAATAAAAAAGGTTGACTTATTCGATGGCGAAATCTCAAACTTAAAAAATAGAATTTTGAAGATCGAACAGGAGGCCAACAACAGAGATCAGTTCTCTCGACTAAACAACATTATAATAACTGGAATACCGGAAAACAAAAACGAAAATTTACTAAACGTTATAACTAAAATAAGTGAGACGGTCGGTTGCAGTTTTTCCCCCTACGGAAATTGATTTTATAGCGAGAATTAGCCCGAGAAAAACGAATACGGATAGCGATTTCAGAAGGAATAAACCAAGAAATATACTTTTAAAATTCTCTAGGAGATACTTGAAAGAGGATTTGCTAGCTAAAGTGAAAGCTCGGAAAGGAGTCACTACTGCGGACTTAAACCTCACTGGTGAAGAACGTCAAATTTATTTTTCCGACCATTTAACCCCGACAAACCAACAATTACTAAAAGATTCAAAAAACTTTGCGAAAGAGAGAAACATAAAATACTGCTGGGTCAAAAATTCCAAAATATTTTTGAGACTAAACGACACTTCACCACTACATCTCGTCACGCGCAAACCTCAGATTTGGAGAAAATAAGACTCTAAAAATCCATCTGCTTTTTTTAGCCAAAGAGTTATTTTTATTTTTACTTTTCCATTAACATATCTCATATTTTTATAGATCTTATAATCTCACTTTTTTATTACTTCAATTGTTTACCTTTCTTGAACTTAAATACGGGTAAAGCGGCACTTTGCGAGGAGTTATCACATCAAATCTTAAATTATTACGAAATTGTTATCACAGGGGCAATCAAAAATTTTAATAACAAAAAACTTACAATTAAAATTCTAAACTATTATTTTTCACCTCAAAAGGCGCCAATTTAAACTTCTATTATCAAAATGTCCGTGGTTTGCGAACTAAAACTAACATTATCTTTATGTCAATATTGAGCAATGATTACGATGTCATAGTGTTGACTGAGACATGGCTTTGTGGTGGCATTGGTGATCGAGAGGTAATAGATGATAGATACGATGTTTTTAGACGTGATAGAAACTACGCTGTAACCGGCAAAAAATATGGAGGAGGCGTCTTAATAGCTGTTCGTAAAAACCTTCTTGCAGTAAGCCATCCAAAATGGACAACAACAAATGAAGACATTTGGGTCTCAATCCCAACCTCCACTAATCACCACATTCACATATGTTCTGTATATTTACCCAATAATCAACATCATCAACAAAATATTCTTTGCTATTTTGAAAATGTTTCTAATCTCATGTATAAATATCCTGACGACTTGTTTATCCTGCTTGGTGATTTTAATGTACCTAATATAAACTGGGTCTTCAATGGATCAGATAACCATCTTTCTCCAAGTGAATTCAGTGACCCCCTGAGCACAAATCTAGTCGACGCCATTAACTTTTTACATCTCAAACAATTTAACTCACATAAAAACATTAATAATAATCGTGTCCTCGATCTTATACTAAGTAATACCAGCCAATGTAATGTCGAAATTTGTGACGATCCACTTGTTCCTGAAGATCTACACCATAAGCCCTTGTGTATCGAGTTTGAAACGAAGTCAGAAGTATATGCCCATAATTCCTCCAGGTTAAAATATTTATTTCAGTCTGCAAACTATCTTGTGATAAATGATCATCTATCTGATATAAATTGGGAAGAAAAATTTATTGGACTTGATGTAGAAAAAGCGACTGCGGTATTCTATTCAATATTAAATGATGCATTATCTCGATTTGTACCTACGAAAACATCGAAATATTGCAGTAAATTTCCAACCTGGTATTCCGCTTCGCTTATCAAAATAATAAAAGAAAAACTCAAGTACCATAAAAAATGGAAAAATTACAAAAACTTTAAAGATTATGAAACATTTTTCCCTTCTCCGCTCACGTCAGAAACAAGAAGCAAAAAATTGTTATAATTTTTACATTGACCAAATCGAATTGGCCATTCACAAAGACCCAAAACAATTATGGTCCTTTGTAAAATCAAAAAAAAATCATAATCAAATTCCTTTAAAAATGTATCTCCATGATGAGAAGAGTGATGACGTGCGGAGCAGTTGTGAGTTATTCTCTACTTTCTTCCAGTCTGTTTTTGTATCTGATAGCATAGATTTACCGTCCGTAGAATGTTGTGACTCCATTGATATTCAATCCATTTCGTTTGATCCCGCGTTAGTCCTGAAATATTTAAATGAACTAGATTCTACCAAAGGACCTGGTCCTGATGGGTTTCCCACAACTTTTGTGAAAGGTTGTGCAAAGCAGCTGGCTCAGCCGTTATCATATCTTTATACCCTTTCAATGAAAGAAGGTAGATTTCCGACTTGCTGGAAGAAATCTTACGTTTCCCCTATTATAAAAACGGTGATCAACACAACATTGAAAACTACAGGCCTATATCCAAAATCTCTGTTTTTAGTAAGTTAATGGAAAAAATTGTAACTGATCAAATTTCCCCTGCCGTGAAGCATTTCATAGATCCTAACCAACATGGCTTTTTCAAAAAAAAGCGAAATGTGACTACCAATCTCGCTGAGTTTACAGACAAAGTACTAAAAGTATGGGCAACAGGCATCAGGTTGATGCCCAATATACAGATTTTAGTAAAGCCTTCGACAAGATTAGTCATAAAATCCTAATTCACAAGCTTAAATGTTATGGCATTCACGGAGACCTTTTACGTTGGTTAGAATCGTATATAAAGGATCGCCTGCAATCTGTTACAATACTTAACCACCATTCATCATTTAGAATTTGCCATTCCGGGGTCCCTCAAGGATCTCATTTAGGCCCGTTATTGTTTATCCTTTATATCAATGACATAGGTAAAGTCTTCAAATTCTCAGAGTACAAAATATTTGCAGATGACACTAAGATTTATAAGAAAATTTCATCTTTTCAAGACTGTTTGGACATGCAAGAAGACCTTGTGAACCTTTCTATTTATTGCTCCAGGAACCAACTTTTATTGAACCCTCTTAAATGTAATACAATTACCTTCACAAGAACAAAAAACCCAATTATTTATGCATATTCCTTATCAGGCACAGCTTTACCTCGTGTTCATGAAATAAGGGATCTGGGTGTCATCCTAGATTCTAAACTTACTTTTCAAGCACATACTGACAAACTCACTGAGAAGGCATATAAAATGTTGGGATTTGTTATTCGAGTGTCTAAACCCTTCAAAAGTGAACTAACGTTTAAAACACTTATATTATAGCTATGTAAGAACACACTTAGAGTTTGCATCCATTATATGGAATCCTCAGTATGTTACTTATATTGACAGACTGGAGAGGGTTCAGAATAAGTTCTTGAAGCATTTAAATTTTAGATGTTCGCTTTCATTTCCAAACTACGACTTATCTGCACGTCATCACAATCTTATGAATCTTGAAAATAGGAGAACAGTAATAGATATGACATTCTTGTTTAAAATCATTAATAATCAAGTTGATTCTCCGCAATTATTTAACAAACATATATTTTAACTGTCCTGCACGTGCCTTACGTAATCATCCAACCTTTCGTTTGCCAATTGTCAGTACGAATTATGGTCAGAACTCATTCTTGCATCGTTCTTGCTCAAACTTCAATAGTTTCTTTAACCATATTGACATAAATAATACTAGCCTATCTATGTTTAAAAAAGAACTCCTAAAAGTGTTCGCTAAGTCCCCAGAAATATCTTCATAACTTTTACTTATCTTCATAACTTTTACTAATAAATTGTTACCCCCTTCCTCATTTTTTTAAAAATTTTTATAATGAACCCTAAGTTTAGTTTTATATAAATTTTCTCTGTATTAATAACAAACAAAACCCCTTATTATAATTATAAATATGGAAACTTAACTGGTCCACTATAATATGTTTATTATAATTAAGTTTGCGTCAGAGCTGCGGGACGTGGACTTGACTTGGGAGGATGTGCGGGAGCTGGCGGCCGACCGCTTGGCCTGGAGGCAGTTTGTGGATTCCATATGCTCCACATAGGGAGCGGATATGGTATAATGAAATGAAAGAATCGATTATACGTAACAAAAACGGAACATTTTTCTTCTACATTTATGACACTCGCTTCTAGGAGAAGCACAAATAAACGTATTTTCAGAAACACACAAATATTTCCGATAAAGGGTGCACAGTAGTCGCTAGTGGGTAGTGGGTAGTGGGTAGTGGGCAGTGGGTAGATACATACATAGTAGTAAGTATGTAGGTAGAGGTAGGACGCGGAGGATTACGGGAAACCAAGAGAAATGACCTGAGAGAAATTGGGTGGATTTAGTGTCCGCTCTACAGAGTTAGGGAGAGCCGCCCTGAGCCCCCAATATACAACAATCAGCGGAGAATATTCCGATACAGCCGGGAGCGCCACCGCCCGCGCCCTCGCCCTCGCCCGCCCGCGCCGGGTAACTATGTACTGTACATGTTATGTAAGTAAGTGCCAACAATCTTACTTTGATCGCTTCGGAATTAGTTTTGTCGCGCCCGCGCCGCCCAGAACTTTTATATTTATATTGGAAAAGTCGGAATGGAAATAGAATTGTGTTTCCACTCCGGTGGAGATTATCGGATGCCAAATAACAATCTGTTTTCTCCGTTCTCCGCTGTCGCCTGGGGAAATTCAGTATCGGGCTCCCGCTCCAGCTCCCGCACGCGATATCTGTATTACCTACGTCAACATGATATACTACATTTATCCTACTCTGGAGGAGGTAAATTCACTAGTAGGCGAAACAAAAGTGTTTAACGTATCCACAGAGCCAAGTATCTCCGGAGAGGGTCGGTGGAGATCTCGTTAGCGTGTAACGCTTCACGCGACGCGACGCGGAGAGCTGGTGCCGCGCTAATGAGCTAACTGGGGGCGGGCGCTGGGCGCTGGGTGCTGGGTGCTGGGTGCTGGGCCCCCGGTACTCCTCGAGTAGGATCATTACGCGCCCCGCTAGCTACCTGGGGGCACTTGCTTTACTGCGATTCTCGGTGCAGTTAATTGGATTCGCCGCAAACTTAACCGGGTACACAATAACGAGGCAAAAGGGAGAACCCTTTCCCTGGAACTAAATATTCCCGGCGCGGGGCGGGGGTACCTACACACAGAGGGGGCGGGGGTAACCACACACGGGGGGAGCGGTGATAGCGCGGTCAGCGGGACAAATTCATTCATTATCTTTGTAGTGGTATTTTCGTATCGCTTCAACGAATGACTTTTTTCACGATTATGGACTAAACATAAAACGGGAGCGGAAAGCGGGAGTATCCATTACATCTAGCACCGCCTCCCGAGTCCGGAAGGAAGACAGCTATTACTGGACGCGTTGTGTGCAGGTGGAACACACCGGCTGCAGTGGGCGCGCGGTGGCTCGCGGGGGCGCGCGGGGCCCGCAGGAGCTCGGCACGCACACCCTGTATTACGTTACCCCGTGTAGAGTATCAAGACTCTGGCCATTTCGTTAATTGAGACCATTGCGTGAAATATAAGCGGAATAATTATGCGTGGAGATGGAGTGGAGGAAACGTTAAGAGATTGTGTAAGGGTAATAGAACCGTCGGTAAATCACGCGCTAATAGGCGGTATCTATCTCCGGGCCAGGGGTGCGCCCGGCGGGCCCGCGGGCCGCCCGCGGCAGCTCGCGCGCCGTCCCAGTCCGGCGGTTGGCCGGCCCTGGAACAGGAGAGGGGGGAAGAAGCTCTAAAAGCTTCCGGCTATTTAGGCCATTTGGAGCCTTTTCCCCCGTGACGTCATTACATTTATTTATTTTATTTACTAAACTCCAATTTTTCGCATTTTTCCAACTGCGTTCCGGAAACGGACGCTTCACCCGACCGCTGCGCCATTAGCCCCCCCCCTCCCTCCCTCGCACTCACCTCACACGCCCTCGCTCGAGCAACAATGTTTGGTTATAATAATATTATATTCAGATCGAAATAATACCACTTTCTGCCAGTTTGTATTTATGTAGGTACCTACATACTAACCTACTACCTACCTAAACGATTATTTCTACAAGAAGTATAATGAGCAATTCCAGCAGAATTCAGAATTGAATTATTTGAATTTACCCTCTCTTTGCAAACGGCGCGGCGTATGATTGCGGATCAACTGTTTCTTCATAAACCGTCGGTGTTGATCTCTTCAACTCCAGCATTGGATCAGTCAAGTCATTTTGTAATAAACTTTAGCATTGTATTGTTGTGTATTTATGGCATATTATGTATTATATATATTTTTCATTTTTATGTATTTGCTAATATTTTGTATTCTCTTTTTGTGAAAAGCCTGTATAGGCGTTTATAATGAATAAATAAATAAATAAATAAGTTGCTTTATGGACAAATTGATTGTCCGGAGTTTAAAGAAATAAAATTCAACATTCCCTTTCGTCAAGTATCGCCAATTGCAAAGGGTTCACGACTTGGACCCGTTTAACGACTCGACTCTGCTATAAACGGAGGCTGAGTAACGCTAATTTATTATAATATCAACCTCATTCTTGTCTCCTATTTGCCAACACTTCCACCACACTCTACACACTCTACACACTCTACACTCTACACACGTTCCACAACGTATACTCAACATGAACATTTCAAATACTTGTTTTCTTACTCTTGATGTCCTCACAAATTGATTTAGTACATTGTGTTGTGCACTTAATTGGTGCTATGTTATGTATATTGCATTGAAATATGAATGTCAATTTATTATACCTACATAGCTCTGTGTGCATAATATTACATTATAAATAAATAAATAAAATCACAAACGCTTGGCCCGCAGTCGGGAATATAGCAAATGTTCGCGTATTAGTAATATAGATATTTTCAGCGACAGCCTTCCAGAATTGGCGAATAATCTATTGAGACTACACTATTAATGTCACATTCGTTACCTTTTTTTGCATATTGTACTACTGTTGTATTGAGGTAGTGATGTGTTTCACAAACTACGGATCGACAGAATCAGGATGATAAGGAATGAGGAGCATAATACCAGTACATTGGACCAAGGCATGAGTAATGAGGAGCATAATACCAGTACATTGGACCAAGGCATGAGGAATGAGGAGCATAATACCAGTACATTGGACCAAGGCATGAGTAATGAGGAGCATAATACCAGTACATTGGACCAAGGCATGAGGAATGAGGAGCATAATACCCGTACATTGGATCAAGGCATGAAGAATGAGGAGCATAATACCCGTAAATTGGACCAAGGCATGAGGAATGAGGAGCATAATACCAGTACATTGGACCAAGGCATGAGTAATAAGGAGCATAATACCAGTACATTGGACCAGGGCATGAGGAGCATAATACCAGTACATTAGACCAAGGCATGAGGAATGAGGAGCATAATACCCGTACATTGGACCAAGGCATGAGGAATGAGGAGCATAATACCCGTACATTGGATCAAGGCATGAGGAATGAGGAGCATAATACCCGTACATTGGACCAAGGCATGAGGAATGAGGAGCATAATACCCGTACATTGGACCAAGGCACAAAATGCCGTTTATTTAAATTAAATCAAATTTGCCAAATTAAACTTAATCCAATGTAATATAACATGATAATCTTGCAATTTTGCTAAAATAATTTTGAGTTCACACGGAAGAAAACTGCACGAAAATAGTTAAATAGTTTTTAAAAAATATCTTGCAATTTACTGTAGGATGGTATTCCAGTGGAAGTGTTGTGGACTTTGAGATTTATGATAGAATCCTCATAACGCCACGACTTTATTTATATTTTCAAAAACGCAATTACTGCAAAAATAACAACAAAAATAGTCTGATGAGAGATTACAGGAGAACAGGAGAACAGGAGAACAGGAGGGACGAGTAGTGAGCCGATCTCGGGCGGCCGCGTGATACAGGATACGGGATACAGCATACAGCCAGTGGCGGTGGTTAGTGGAGTGAATTATAGTCTGCTGGTGTAATACAGTCGGAGGAGTAGGTCCCCCCCCCCCCCCCCGCCCACCCGCACTATTATCCTCCCGGAGATGTATGCGCCGCTCGAGTTAACTTCTCACTCCCGACACTAAATCTCCCGAGCGATTACAGCCCTGACTCCTCAGCGCCGAGTAATATCGCTAACATGTTTCCCATTTTCATTAGGGGCGGCCTCCAACGCGCCCGCGGGCACGCCGGGCGCGCCGGCACGACGGGCACGCCGCGCGCGCCGCCCGAGGGGGTGGCGACTGCCGGAATTTATTTGCTCGGTAAATCATTCTTCTCCTCGTCTGCACCCCTCGCGGTGATTAATGGTGAGACATACAGCGCACACACACACACACGTATAGCGCGCACACACATCCTCCCTCACACTAGAAAAGGATGAAATCCATTTAATAATGCCGGAAGGCAAAGCCCGCACTTTATTATTGAGAACATTTTATTTCCGTTAAGATGACGTATCAGCTCAGCTCTGACTGTGAACTCGTATAAGGTCGGTCGTGTTTAGTAGCGCATATTATTATACTCGTATAATTAGGAATATAACAAATATTCGCACAACTTTAGATATTAGTGAGAATAATGGCAGTTTTTAAAAACAATTCAATTACAATAATTGTATAATAAAATACAATGTGAAAGCGTTTATTATGCCTCGTACATGTTTCTAAAATCTCTTCTCACATCACCAAGCGACCTGCGCCTGCGAAGTGTAATGGCTAAGACGCTGGACTCACGGTGAGATCCTAAAAATAAAAAAAAGGTTTTTTTTTTGGTCACAATATGAACGTTATAAACCATACAAAAGGTTTGAAGCGAATTTACTTAGGGATGAGGTTAACGGATGAAACCGATCGAAACCAAAAATTCGTTTTAGAATCAATGATATTGTAATATTATTGTTTAGAATTAATTTTATTTAAAGCTAACGGTACAATAATCTATTTTTATTATCCCCGTATTTAAAATTTTATTTATTTTAGTGATTTCGAATTTTGCGTTTATTATGATATCCAAGATGGTGGATGTAAATTATTTTGGAAATATGAACATAGGTATTATTTCCAAGGGTATGAGGGGTCCCGATTTCGAATTTTGCGTTTATTTAGTAATCCATGATGGCGGATGCAAATTATTTTGGAAATATGAACATGGATATAATTTTTAGGGGTATGAGGGGTCCCGATTTCGAATTTTGCGTTTATTTAGTAATCCATGAAGGCGGATGCAAATTATTTTGGAAATATGAATATGGGTATCATTTCCAAGGATATGCGGGGTCCCGATTTCGAATTTTGCGTTTATTTAGTAATCCATGATGGCGGATGCAAATTATTTTGGAAATATGAACATGGATATAATTTTCAGGGGTATGAGGGGTCCTAATTTCGAATTTTGCGTCTTGTAATCCGAGATAGGGTAATTTTAAAAATATTATGGGATTCGTTTTCGGGGGAAATGATAGTCATTATTTTATATTCAGAAACAATTTTTTAATTCATGATGGCGGATCCAATTTTTCCCCCTTTGCCTATTGTATATTCAATGACAATATTGCACTTTAAGAGTAAATTTCATTCGTGCGTCGGACCTGCCACACACATTAAAAAAAATAATATGTACTTGGGTGTCATTTTCAAGGGTAATAGGGGTCCTTATTTTAAATTTAGGAGGCGGACAGCCAAGAAATTTATTTATTTAAAAACAAAAAATATATTATACCCTACAGCGCTTGAAATATAAAGTCACCAAAATAAAATAAATAACATTTACACGTTTCCTATATACATACGTACATTATTCAATTTTAATAAATGTATTCACCATTGGAAAAAAATTACACCATTCCTTCTATTATTCTTAGGAATTAGATAAACCAAATAAATTTTTCAAATTTCAAACGATACATGTCTAAAATGACCTGTTTCTTCTTCGGTAGCAATGTGCTGGGTATCAAGTATAAGTGATTAATATATTTTTGTTTAAAAAATACATAATATAATATGAGGTAAGACGTAAGGAAAGAAGGTAATCTACCTATCCCTAATTAGAAATATGTACATAATAATATAAAGACCTGATCGTGGGTAAACCAAGAATCAATATTAATTTATTTATAGTTGGAATCTAGATCCGTATATACTTTTTGAAGGAAGAAATTAATTTTGACATGTTACTCGTATTATCGCTACAGGAGTTTAAAAGTTTTACAGTGAAAAATTCGAGAAATTTAAAAAAAAAGATGTCTTCATTTCCATTAGATCTGGTTCGTTCACAAAAAAATGTAGAAAGGGAAGGTTATATTATTATTTTTATGAAGCATTTTTCTTTTAATTAATTATCTAATAATAATAATTGTTGTTTATCTAAAAATAATTTTTCAGAATTTGCGAACCATTTAATATAAAAATAATCATAATTTCAATAAAGATACCGGGCTAAAAGTGTTACATGTAGAACATAAACTATTAAAATTAGACAATTTAGAAATTTTTGAAATAAAAAAGTCTTTAAATAATAATCGCAACTTAATAAATAATCAAATAAATAATATTTCCTACAGCCCCCTTCTTAACTTAAAAGATATCTAATCCATAAAAATAAAAAAAAGTCATAAATTACCCACCCATCCATTAATCTCTCAACATTAGACAAACAATAGACCTGACCATTGAACATATGCACTGACTCAACTTACTTCATTATCCAATTTCATTCATTCTTGTACCCTTGACAAAGAGACGCGTGTTGTTTCGGTATCGTCATTTAAATAGTTTATAATGAATAACTACAAAGTGAGTGCTTCCAACATTAATTTCAAATTATTGAGCGATTTCAAAATTCCACTGGAAAACTTCATTCAAATGTATTTTTTGATATAATGAGGGCGGAAATAAGTACTAGAAAAATATTTATATTTCTATTAGGAAAAATGAATAATAGAGAATTTATAACATTAATTAACAATGAGAATGACTGACTGACTGAGAATGAATGACTGAAAAAACAATGGTAAATGTTATATCCGCATTATAATGGGAATTGCCTCATTTACGGGAATGCACTGGTGAGGCACATATATATATAAATACATAAAATATTATGTAATGCATTAAGTTAGTTTCAACTGTAGAAGGCTGGAATCTCAACCGTCCATGTGCTTGGAAGCTGCAAGACCTGTTGTGTGTGTTACTACACTGTCTCTTGAAGTGATTTCTGGCAAAAAAGAACGCTTTATAAATCATCCAGAAGTAAATAGTATGAATACGTCATAATGAACACAAAGCGTAAATCCGGATATGGGTAGATATACAAGTACGAGATGTATTATATTATAATACATTCTTGTTAGTCAAACTCTGCACACACCATTAGTTAAGTGTTATTGTGTTAATCCCTCATGTGAGTACTGGGTATTGGTACAATGCATCCACTTCCTTTGTCTGGGAAGTTCAGGGTGTTTGCTAACCCAACCTGAGCCGCGATTCTGTAACTTTCCTTACCGTTTTTAAGGAATCCTTAAGTAAGGATTTCTTCCCTTGCAAAAGATGACCGTAAGAATTTTGCGATTCTCGATCTATTGTTAATAAGGAAAGATCCTTACATTTTGTGGTAAGGATAAATCTTTAATATTATATTTGTCCAATACAGCGTTTATTGACTATGGTTTTACTTTTTTAGCCATAGAAGTAAGAAATAACAGTCAAAACGTACTCAAAACTTCAAAACACTGTTGTAATCAAGGAATCAAGAATGAAAGAATAATGCATAGTTAATAATAGGTTGTACATGACACTGCTGTATGTCAAAAATCTATAATTGTACGCAAACTTCGATGTGGTTGGCATACAATTGGAGGTTAAAGTTCATTACTTTATTTAAAAAAATATTTGTTAGAAAACAATTAGGTACATGAGTACTTAAGCGATCATTAAGTAAACTCTATGTATAATAAGTATTTTCAATAAATCAATTTTATTAGGTATTACAAGGGTACTTTTATTAACATTTGAAAAACAAAGTTTGACAAAAGCATAAAGCATAGTAATTATTTTACGTAGATGGTAATTTATAATGAAAAAATGGGGAATAAAGTAACAAAAAATGTTTACTAACGTTAATATGTGAAATTAACTATGTATTTTGAATACTTTTCTGTTAAAAACCAAATTGCACAAGATCCTTAGCGTTAGCGTCGGGTAAAATAGCCGCCTTACGTTAAGGAAAGTTTTAAGGAATTTCACCTTCGCGGAAGGAATTCATCTGTCAAATTTTAGATAGAGAATCGCATACATCCTTAACTAAGGATTTGATCCTTAATAGTCGCCTTAAGTTAAGGAACACAGTTAAAAATATTTTAAAATATGCCTAGGTAGACCAATTGCCCTTTAAAATTGTTCACATCGTGCTTAATTGAGTTACATACACACAATGATATAAGTAAAAATATAAATATAATAAATAAATATAATGATTAAGTAAAAATAAAAGCAAGAGTGATTACACATATCTCAAGAACAACCTTTTCTTGAACCCGTCTACGGAGCTTCCGAAGATGTCCATACCTTCAGTGCTGTCCCTGTGTATTACGTTGTACTCTCTGCACATACGAGAGAGAGGATTGTAATACCCTGTATTGGAGGAAAAGCGCTCAACTCTGAAAATGTCTGGATTACGCAGTCGTAAATTGGCACGCAGACCGATTTCGCTTATTAGCGTTGTGTCAAGGTGACTATTTATAATTTTATGCAAACAAGTGAGATCGATCGATTACTTTTCCTTTTTTCTAAACTGTCCAGTTTAAAAAAAATGTAATCGATCTTTATAGTTGTGTAATCTGCGACTCGCTCCAGATCTATAGGCAAGAGTTCTTAAGAATTTGGCTTGTATCGATTCGATTTTATCTATGTAAACAGAATAGTGGGGACTCCATATTGGGGATCCATATTCTAAGATGCTTCTAACTAAGGACAGGTATAGTTTTTTTAGTGTTTCTGTTTTTTTAAAAGGCAAAGATATCCTCAATAGGAATCCAACCATTCTGTTTGCTTTGTTAATTATGTTTTCAACGTGAAAGTTGAAGGACAGCTTAGAGTCAAAGGTAACTCCAAGGTCTTTTATAAAGTTTACTCTTTTGAGCGGTACGGTACAAAGTGAGTAGGAATAATTTATCACATTTTTGTTTTTAGTGAAACTTATTTGTTGACATTTGCCAATATTCAAGTTCATATCATTTACCACACACCAACGAGATAGAGTATCTAGATCAGCTGTTGTAACTTGTAACAGTCATCAAGTGTCTTTACTTTTGAGAACATTTTTAAATCGTCAGCATAAACAAGACAGAGAGATTTAAGTTGATTTGGGAGATCGTTGATAAAGATCAGGAATAATAGGGGTCCCAAGTGAGAACCCTGTGGTACCCCCGAAGTTACAGGCTCCGGGTTGGAGTCAAACCCGTTTACAGCTACTATTTGGTTTCTGTTGGTAATGTAGGATGAGAGCCATCTAAGCAAGTCTCCGTGAATGCCAACGTCTTTCAGTTTTTTTTATTAGTATGAAATGATTAACTCTATCAAAGGCCTTTCCAAAATCGGTATATATGACATCTACTTGTGTTCTAGAGTCCATAGAGTGGCAAAGGTAGTTGGTGTATTCCAGAAGATTAGAGATCGTTGATTTCTTTGGGATGAATCCATGTTGCTGAGGGCAGAGCAATTGCTGAACGTGATTATAAATATAATTATACACAAGAGATTCAAAGACTTTCCCAAAGCACGATAGCATACTTATGGGCCTGTAATTTCTCACATCGTTCTTGTTACCAGACTTATGAATAGGGGTTATATGTGCCAGTTTCCATAAGTCTGGGAAGCTGCCTTCTTTGAGTGACTTATTAAAAATCATGTGCAGAGGTTTAGCGAGCTGATTAGCGCAGCTAACAATGAACAAAGGTGGAATACCGTCCGGGCCTGCTCCCTTATTAGGATCTAGTTTCAGGAGTCTTTTGTTAATATCTGATAATGATAGCTCAACTTTACTTAAAGAGGTATTGCAGGATGATTCGTCAACAACATCGTTAGTAACATTTGTATTTAGCGATGAAGTAAAGACGGAGGCAAAATATTTGGAGAAAAGATTACATATTTCAATACCCGAGTTAGCGTTTTCATCGTCGAGGTACAGTGTTTTGGGGAGTGTTGGTTATTTTATTTGACTTAGTAAATGTCCACAACTGTTTACAATTAGTATTCAATGAGTTTTCAATATTTTGAATATAGGATCTAAAACATTCTCGGATACCAATTTTGGTTCTAGCTCTTATTTTAGAGAACACTTCGTAATCTAAAGGATTGTAGAATTTCTTAAATCTTTTTCTATACTTTTCTTTTTCTTTGATTTGGTGAATAAGAGGTTTACTAAACCAGATGGGAAACTTGGAACTCCTATGTTTTTTTATTGGTGTGTGCTTCATAATTACATCCCACAGCTTATTATACATTGTGATCAGTGAATTCTTACAATCTAAGTTGTTTAAGACTGACCAGTCAATGCATGCGAGTTCAAGGTTGCACATACCATAATTAGTTTTTTTGAAGTTGTATTTTTGGAACTCCGGGTTGTTTTGGAGACTTTTTTCACGGATAAATTTAAATTCTACTTTGAACGGTGGATGAAATTTATCCACTTGTGATAATGGAAGTTCAGGTAAAATATTTACATCAAAATCAGCTAATACTAAGTCAAGCGTGCGAGATAGGCTATTTTTAATATTGTTGTATTGCGTTAGGCCAGTCATTGATTGAAATTCCAGAAAAGTCGCAGCTTTTTGTCCACGAAACTCATCAGATACATTCGTGTTATTTGATTTAGGGTCGGAATCCCAGTCAATGAGAGGAAGGTTAAAGTCTCCAAGAATAATATTACGAGTAAGCACTGAAGATGACAAACAGACCGATTTGCAATTATTGATGCATTCAGAGTAAGTTTCGTAACTCAAATCTGGAGCTAAGTACAGTAATCCGATATTAAGAAACGTATTTTTTTTTGTCGCAAACTTTAACTGTAATCCAGAGATCCTCAGAGTTGGTTTGCCATTCGTGTTTTTGTGAAACAACAAAAATGTTTTTTCACCGCAATTAAAACTCCGCCTCCTTCTTTTTTGTCAGAAGCACTAGTTTCCCGGTCACGTCTGTATACCGCGTATCGATCATCAAATATTTCTTCACTTTTGATATTAGAGTTAAGCCAAGTTTCGGTAAAACAAATAAAGTCATAATCATTATTTAAGATTTCTAAAGATAGATTTAAAATTTTAGTCTTCAACCCCCTAATGTTTTGATAATAAATTGTAAAGTTCATAATTAAGTTAAGTTAAACATAGAAACATGCATGAAAAATATGTTAAGAGTTAAAGGAAAAATACAAATACATTAAATTAATTAAGTTGGAGTTTAGATAATTGTTCTCTGTTAAAAATATTTATCACTGGGGAATTTTCGTTTTTCCGCAGAAAAATTTTCCCGTTTCTGATCCAGGTAAATAGACAGTTGTTCTCTTTGGCAAAGTGACGTGTTGCCGCATGCAGATCTTTGTTCTCCTTTGTGAGATGTTCTGTTACAAAAATGGGAGATTTGCTGTCTATGCCGATATGTTCAGCGTTCAATTTGTTATTTTTGTTTTTTTTATTGTAGTTTCTCACAGCAGACAACAGACCATCTCTAATGCGGGTGCTCGGTAGTTGAAGAATAATGTTTTTTGGCCGCATGGAATCTTTTTTAAATTGTGGAGTACGATGGCAAGCCAGTATTTGTTCGTTAGAGATATTATACGCCACTACAGAGCCTAATTTGCTTATGATCTCCGGAATTTTTTTCTTTGTTCTTTTCAGGCACCATTTGCAGCTCAACATTACATTGCCTGTTTATCTGATTGAGCAAATTAACTTGCTTGACTAATTGCTCGTTGTTAGCAGTTAGCGTTTGATTGTCCAACACCAACTTGCTCATAGCCTTTTTCGTTTCTACGGCATCTGACTTCAACTGATCATATTCTTCTGTTAGAAACTCAAGTGAGGCTTTAATTTCACGTAGTTCCGTGGAGATATTGCTAGTAAAGGCCTTAAATTCCTGTAATATATGTAAGTTGCTGTCTTTTAAGAGATTTATTTCGTTCAGAATCTGGTCCATGGTTGTAGGGACCAGGGGGGAAGTAGGATTTACATCGGCCACATGCGGACTTGAGGATCTCGATCTTGGGTCTTGTTTTTTACAGGATTCGCACTTCCAGTTCGCGCGTGCGATTTGATTCATTTTTCTTAAGTTAGGTTCGAAAGTACCTAAACATGAGAAGTGCGCTCCCATAACAACGTGTGCACTTCAAAGACTTTGATGGGCTCACAGAGTTAGAGCACTTAGTGCAAGTAATTTTATTCATTTTGGAATATATTTATATAATTTATTACAGTTATAGGTGGTACGCCTTGTTACTATGCAATTGGGCGAACACAAGGCGTGACTACAACGGGGCCAATCAGCTGATAGTAAAATTAGCTGCGTTCGTGTTTCTTTAACTATTTTGGTTGAGAATGACAGTTCACTTTTGCGAATTATTCAAATTTAACTCACATGAATATCGACAAGTTAAGTCCAACTCGATCGCACTTTATCACACAAGGTTATCCGATATCTGATTGATTATTTTGCAACTTGATTAAGGTTAAAAACACTTCAGTATTAAAGAAATACAGTTTAAACACTCTATCCAAACTTCATGCGTGTGTACTTTAAAGCTTCGTTCGTTCTCGATTGAAGTTTGGCATTTACTCCTGGTATACTAGCATAGCACTACTACCACTCTCCCTTATCCATACCCAATGGTGCATAGGGCACTGCATTGGTAAACCAAGTGCATTGAAGGCAAGATGATCAGTCTTACGCCTTAGCGCTACTCCAAAGTAAATTTTTATTTTTATTATATTTATTTAGTACTGTATAATTTACATAGACTAATATTATTTTCATGTACATTACACTTCATTTTTTCCTAACATTATACATTTTTCAATTTAGCTATAATATAATACACTAATATTTTTCACACACATATTTTTAAAATTTTGTTCATTTTAAGAAATCATCTGGAATCTCCTCATACATTTAAATGCCCTTATAATACATCAGACAATTCTGTGACATAGTTTTTCTTTTCTTTTCTAATCTTATATTTTTTGAACCTCTTGTTGCATATTTATGAAAAAAGTCATTGTTTTTTAGTTTTAAGTGAAAATATATTCAAATAAATATGTCATATTGACCCCCCGAGTGGTACAGTGTGTCCTAAATATGTGTAGTATTCTACTCTCTCAATGGCTTTATCTTCTATGGTTATGGGATCAGATGATCGTAAAGGTGGTTATACTGTAGTTCATCTATTTTCTTACATCGTTGGTCCAGGTCAGTGAGCGTCGCTTAAATTTTTTCAGACTTCTTCATCATTAGCAAAGTGAATGATATCGTCTGCATATCTAATTTGATTTATATTTTTTATTGACATTACTTGGTGGAATTCCATGATTAAATTTTTAATATATAACTAATTAAAGTTAAATAAAAATACTTGGTACACTTCCACTTTTATTTATTTTGACCAGTTAGCACTTTCACCCTGTAACGGGCATCTTCAGACTGGTAACATGTTGTACAAGACAAAAGTATAAATAGCAGTTTTTACAAAATAAATTTAGATACTAAACACATGAGTTAGAAAAAGACAATATTAGAGAAAAAAAGGACGAAATACAAAACATGTGTTAAATGGCAGTAATGCAACAAAGTAGGTAATGGGGAACTGGAGGGATGTGTTTGCCTTGTGCAATATAATAAAACTTATCCCTCCAGTTCCCCATTACCTACTTTGTTACATTACTGCCATTTAACACATGTTTTGTATTTCGTCTCTTCTTTCTCTAATATTGTCTTTTTCCAATTCATGTGTTTAGTATCTAAATTTATTTAGTAAAAACTGCTATTTATACTTTTGTCTTGTCTTGTAATATTGTCTTTTTCCAATTCATGTGTTTAGTATTTAAATTTATTATGTAAAAACTGCTATTTATACTTTTGTCTTGTACAACATGTTACCAGTCTGAAGATGCCCGTTACAGGGTGAAAGCGCTAACTGGTCAAAATAAATAAAAGTGGAAGTGTACCAAGTATTTTTATTAACTTTAATTAGTTGCATATCTAATGTTGTTAAGGTATTCTCTGTCGATGTTTATTCCTCGATTTTCCCAGTTTAGTTGTATTTTATTTTTTTTTAATTTTATTTATTTATGGAAAAAACAACAGTATCGATACATGAACGTAGTATACAAAAAAAAAAAAACATGATTACCAATTATAGTTTTTCACAAGTATACAATTCAATAGAAAAAAGAAATATAAGAAATAAAAATAAAGAGTTATGAGGGAAGGATAGGATGATAGGGATAGGTAAAAGGAAAAGGAGATGACTGGGAATAGGAATAGGATTACCTTTTACAGTCTATAAGATTTCAAATAATTTTAATTTGAAATTGGGTAGTCTGATGTTAAAAATGTCAAGACAACTACAGTATTCATTGAATTTCGCACAACTACGATTTATAAAAGAATTTTTTAAATAATTATTTGATGGTGCTAAATTATAAAAAAGATTATAAAAAAATTGTATAAAGATATCTGCCGCATTCCTCTTTCAATATTTAGCTATTCTGACATTTTATGCTTAATGTGGCATTAATGTATATAGTTTTTAAGAGCTGTTATATCGGTAGTCTATATGACAATTGTTCAGAGCATTGCTCATTTTGGGAATTGTGTGTTATTAATTCATTATTTATTATTACTAATTCTTACTTAATATTACATTATATTAGTTTATGCTGGCTTACTCACCAGCGGGACATCGGAGCGCATCTTCTTGGGCTGCAGTCGCTGCAAGTGGTTGGGGACGGGGGCTGCGTGGGCGGAGGCCGCGTGGGCGGTGGCGGGGACGGCCGGGGCAGAGGCGGCGCCCCCGGGCAGCCGCTGCGTCCCCCCGCCCTCCACGCGGCGGATCTTCTCCAGGTCCACTTCGCGAGCTATCAGCTGCTTCATGGCGTACGTAAGGTTGCGAACACTTGTACTTTTCTCATCTGAAACCCAATATAAATATTCTATTCAAGGATGAGGCCGTACCTAGTACCTAGTACCTTGGTATCGCACTAGGGTGCCGAGCGCTCATTAGAGCAGTGCCACTACTTGCGGCTATAAAAGTTGTGAAAATTGAAAATATGAATCACTGCGGTGTATATATTCAGTGCCCTATGCCCTGTTGGATGTTGGATAAGGAAATGTAGCACTTAGTAGTAGTTAGATGGTAAGCCTACTGCCATGGAGTGTCATTTTTAGTATTTTCCGACAAATTTGGTCAGCTAGAACGTCCTCTCTATACTTCTGGCTTTCGACAACACTTTCATCTTAAAGTAATAAAGGAGAATTCCTTGCAGAAACACATTATCTGGCACAAAGTTAGACATATTCGATGAAGTTTTGTTATTTACGCTTCAATCAGATGACACATACTATAAACGACGCACAATCACAGTAGGTTTACTGGGAATACCAGTCAAGCCATACATTAAAAAGGCTATGAACAGCAAAAAAAGACTTGAACTGCTACTTCATTCCCTAATTCGAAAAAAAAACTTTTTTAGGACGTTACAGTGGTGTTACCCCTTAGAAAAGAAAAGCTGTTTTCTTTCACATCAATATTTGGCTAGTTATTGCTTTAGTCAACCTATCCCACTCAGCCCCCGCTGGAGCTTGTCCTCCTCATGTTCCTGTCCCCTATCCCCTATCCTGCTATTCTGCTATTATACTGTTTTGTGGAACACATAAAAAAACCCCTTTTATAAAACCTACGATGAATCTGTTAAAAAAGTAATCATATTTTTCAAGAACCATGTTGTGGTCTAGTGGTAGAGTAGCGGACTTCGGATTGGAGATCTCTTGGTTCGAATCCCCCTCCAGTACAAATTGTTTCCTGCTTTCTGGCATAGTTATTTCCGACTGTACGAAAGCAGCTTCGAAACTGATTTTTGAGTACCTATAATGTAAGAACTTGTTTCTTTTCTAAAAGAAATAAAAAATTACCAAAAACTCCGACTGAAGAAATATCAGGATCTAATATGTAGTGGTAGGAGGAGTCTTGCAACTTGTGCTGTGTGTACTGCAGGTTGTAGTCCAGCATGACCCCCACCAGCGAGGACAGCGAGCGGCGCTCTCTCTCCGTGTACAGCTGCAACAGGGGAGCACATGTAGGGGGGCTTACAGGCTGGTAGGGGGGCGGGGGGGGGAGGAGAGTGTACTGCAGGTTGTAGTCCAGCATGACCCCCACCAGCGAGGGCAGCTGCAACAGGGGAGTAGGGGGGAAGGGAGAGGAAGAGGAGACCGGTACCTGCACATTCACGGGGCGCAGGGCGGGGCTGATGATGTGCGGGAGGAGGGGCAGCAGGTCCAGCAGCAGGCAGCGGCGGGAGCAGTACGGCTGCACGCGCGCGCACACTCCTCGCTGTACTCCCGACACCACGTTGGACAGCTGAACTCGCTTTTGGTACATCTGCAAGTAGTTTTACATTTTTTTTACAGAGCTACGTAAAATGAGCATAATAATTACAAATAACCACCAAAGTTGTAGAATACGAAAAGTAAGTAGAATTTCATACCTCATATCCAATTTTAGGATACTTGATGTTGGACCAGGACATGCGAGCGAAGAGAAGATGCCAGGAGAGGAAGGCGAAGGGCAGGTACGGGTAGAGCGAGTAGTTCTGTGTGGTGGAGATGTGGCTGGCCAGCCGGTCCGACACGGCGAACCACTCCAGACCCTGGGACACGGCGCCCAGCCCTACTCCACTGCGCTCCAAGTAGTTCTCGAACACTCCTTGCGCTAACCTGCGGTGACAACGCCTCATTATTACAGTATTCGTTCCCGCATTATTGCCGGAGAGTAGTACGGAGTGGGAGGTACCTGTCCAGGTCCCCGGCAGAGTGCACCGATCTCAGCAGCCGCGTGGCGTGTCCCCTCGCGCCCCCCTCCGCCTCGCCCGCAGCGGGAGTAATCTGGAACACTTCCTTCCACACTTGGAATAGACTTTTTGCCATATCTTTGTGGCCGATGTTTATTTTATCCAGATCTCCCAACTTTAGCTGAAAAACATTCTTATTAGTATAATAAAAATGCAACTTAACTTTTTGTTGTATCTGCAACATCATTTTATTTGGCTGCTGTCATATTCAGTATACCTTCACAATTCTTTGAACAATTTTTATTAGTAAAATAAACTTTAAAAAAAAATAAAAATTGTAAAATTGTCAAAAGTTGTCTTTGAATGTGACACATGAAAAGATTAAAAAATATAGTCAGTATTTTAGGACTGCGCAATATTTTACGCTAAGAATGCAAACGTTACCATTTTTCCTTGAGACTTGCAGAAGTTGAGTACATTGAGGCAGGCGCGGATGTCGTAGTCGGTGCGCTGGGCGAGGGCGGCGAGCAGCGGCGCGTCGGGCGCGGGGCGGAGGCCTTCGCAGCGCCACACGGCGGCCAGGCGCTCCGCCAGCCGCTCGCCGCGCGCCGCCGCCAGCGGCAACCCCAGCGCCGCGCGCCGCAGCGGCCGCAGCGCCGGCACGTACGGGTCGTTACAGATGCAGATGATGGGCCGCCGGGCCACGCGCCCCTCGCCCCGCCCGCGCCCCCGCCCCGCAGCCCCCGCCCCGGCCGACATGAACTTCACCAGCAGCTCGATGGCCGGAAGTGGCGCTCCGTCTATCTCGTCTGTAGGTATCCAACAAAGGGAATGTGTTATACATACATTATACCAGACTAGACACAAAAAATCACATTGTTTTTTATAGAAAAATATTTGTAATTGTTTAATGAGGAAGCGCAATGTGAAACTGGGCCTTGTAATGCAGGACACTTCTTTGACCCATTTTTTATGTTCACTGTTTCCATTAAGGACACTAATGAGGAAGTCTCCAAACGTTTTACTTTGATGCAAATGATGATGCAAAACGACAGTAAAATTACTTTTTTGATATCTCCAAGAATGACAAAGTTATGACTTTTCAAAGTGAACTCAGATTAAACGTAGGTTCGGGGCTTTAGACATTGCTGATTTATTCAATAACTGCTAGGAATTTTTCATTGATATTTTTACTACATTTAGAAAAGAAATGTAAAAGTAAATCAAAATCAAATTTATTACACGCATTAAAAAAATTATTAACATTTTTTTTAAAACATGTATTCATCATACATTTATCTTTGAATGAAATATTTTTGTAAATTTTTGTAATTCTTTATTAAATTCTTAGTATATTATTATTATTAAACATGATATTTAAAGTAAAAAACCACACATCTTTTCTAAACAAATTTTTACAAATTATTATCAAATAATATAATTTGTTTAGTCAAATTATTGATTAAAATCTGAGAAATCAGTTGAATAATTACCTAAGATGAGACAGTTGGGTCTTCTTGCTGCATCCAAAACTGATTTCATTTGTGTGGAGTTCTCCAGAGCATTCTTGAAGGATTCCACATTACGATCATCCGAAGCATTTACCTCGACCACATTATAACCTACAAGTACAGAAAATGGTTAAATTTCGGACAAGTTATAAATATTTGTTTTCAAACAGTCCTGAATAATGAGCATAACTAGTTTTCATTATTAGGAGATTTATCAATCTCTGTACAGAGATAGACACATTTTACGGAAATTGAACGATATAGTGGGTACCTGCGTGGCGGGCCAGCAGGTGGGCCAGGGTGGTCTTCCCGCAGCCCGGCGGGCCGCTCAGCAGCGCTAGGGGGCGGTACGGCCGGCCGTGCTGGTCCAGCGCCGGCTCGCTCTCTGCAGGCGCTCTCTCTCCGCCCTCTCGTCCGAACTCGAATTTCCCCGAGCGCTTGTTGAAGCTGCTCTTCTTCTCCGCTGTCTTCACCTTCACCTCTCGGTTGAACACCACCTGCGGAGGATGCGAGTTAGTGGGGATGGCACACGCGGTGGCAGCGCGGGGCGAGTCAGGTAACTACCCACCTTGTCCCACATCTTGAGCCAGTGCAGCAGGGCCCGGTTGGTGGTCTCGTCCGACAGCAGCTCGCAGTAGCTGTGTGGGCGGTAGCGCTGCACCCACAGCTCTCCCGACCCACTCTCCGCACCACCGTCCTCTCCCTCTACTTCTTGTGGCGAGGCTGCCTTTACCGATATTTCCTCTAACTGTGGGAAAAAACCAGAGGTAAAGTAATATTGTTGTTGGAGGTAACCTGCTAAGTTACTACTACTACTCTCCCTTACCCGCACCCAATGGTACATACGGTCGGATCAGGTAAGTTAAACATATCTTCATAAAGAGCATTTTGGTTTTAGCAAATATTTGACAGCTAAGGTCAGTGTACTGATAATGTTTCGGCTGTGCCATTTTTGTATTCAATGGAAACAATGTATTTTTCAACGATGCTGCGTTTCAACACTTAACGGGTACTTAATATTTGCTGCCATTCTAACATTGTTACTCCTTATATTAAACTGAAATTACTAGAGGTCTTTTTTTGAAATAAATGTGCCAGTCGGGTTGACTAGATTCAGATAGTTAAGCTGTTTTGTGTTCCCAACAGCACAAGACCGTACGCTGAAACTTCTTTCATTCGACGAACTTGTTTGGCCCACAATAACTAATTCAGCTTTTCTCACTACCCTTATTCTTTCCCCATTCCATTATCTTTCCTTTATATTTATACGATATACATACTCTTATATAACACTGAAGTAATCAATTAATAAACTTACGTAAGATTTGGCCTCTTGGAGAATTTTGTCAAAAGAGGTTTCCAAAACACTTTTGAAGCCTTTGTTACAATTAGAGATATTGTCAATTTCTTTTTCCATAAACTCTTCACTGTGCATCCTCACATACACTTTATCTCCGGTACTTCGGGTCAAAGGGATAAATGGCCACCTAAACAGGACAAGAATGAAACATTAGTATATTATGTATCTCGTTATGAGGTGCCTATTTGCAGCGGGATAAAACTTATATTTATGACAATAATTAATATATTTATGAGAATAACACAGTAAGTATGGATCATGTTTTCTAATTTTATTTTATAGGTAGTCTCGTACATTATTAATTTTGGTATGACTTCCAGACAGCAAAAACAGTCTATTATTAGTTTCATGTAATTATTACTGATGTCTCAACAGAGACAATGAAGTTTTGGAAAGGAATAAGGACTAGGAGAGTCTCACTTTTAATAATTCACTACATAATATTAACATACATGTTTTAAAAATGTACAGATATCAGTACCCAGATCACCAACTTATCTACATCTTTATGTATCGCAGTTGAGTAATCGGTGATTACTGATTACCGTCTTAATCATAATTGTAATAAAGATTCTGGTGTAACTAGTACGAGTACAAGTAACCTGGGAATGGTGAAGGAAAAGTTGTCAGCGCAGGAGAGGGCGCGCGCGGGGGCGGCCGCGGCGGCTGCGGCCGGGGCCAGCCCCGCCAGGCGCTTGCGGCGCCGCAGCTCCACGATGCGTTCCGCCAGGCGCCGGTCCCGCGCGTCCTCGTCCTCCTCGCGCGGCCGCTTCGTCCGCCGCCCCTCCTCCGGCCAGCCCGCGCCCTCTAGCAGCTCCGCGAGGCTGCGCTTCTGGCGGCCGCCACCCCCTTCCGGCTCCCCCGGCCCCCCCACGCCCGCCTCCGCCGGCCCGGCACCCTGGTGGCCGCCAGCGACGCGCTCGGGGGAGCCCCCTAAGGTCCTCCTGACAGCGGGACTCGAGAAATCCAGGGATCTGCGACTTTTGGCTTCATTTTTTAAATTCACACAAGGTGTTGATTCTGTAAAGAAATTACTCATAAGTACTCGGCACGGGTTACCCCAGTGAGGACATCTTATTACAATTTATTTAATCATTTTGTGAATAAATAAGTATAACTTACATTCAGATTCGATTTTAAACTCTATTTATTATGCATTGAAAATTGAAGACATTTGCACAGAAATACACAAAAACAGATCATGTTTTCTGGGTTATTTTTTTTTTTATGGAACTATAACAGACAATTGGAAATAAAATATGGTCAAAAAATATTACATGAGGGTAGACCAATTATCCTTTAAAATTATTCACATCATGCTAGAGTAAATATCTAAAATATTTTACACAAAACATCTTACAACTAAAAAACTTTTTAAAAAAATTGAAAAGAAGAAATGAATAAAAGAAGGAACGAAGTTATATACTACGTATGCCTCCCGAGAGCCTTAACCAATGCTTGCCTATTTTACAAGGCATCAGATTCTCGGCGTCCTGCAGTTTGCGTCAGAGCTCGTCTTTTTTCCTTGAATCGATCAGAGAAGTCTCCAGAGAAGATTAGCTAGACCGAACTGACGGCCCAGCATTTTAGATTTTGCTCACGAAACTGTTATCCAGTTTTAAAATAAAAGTTTTTATTTCTACTCGAGAGTTCACATTCGGTCCTCCTAATGTTGAGCTAACATCCCACCAGTCAGCAGTCAGTGTAGGTTTAACGTCTCCCACTACACCGCGGAGGCCATCAACAGTTTTGTTTTAATGCAAGTGTCTTTGGCTCCAAATAAAATGAAATATTTGGCAGTTGAGTTACGCGCTGAGAGAGTTATGGTAAATACATTGCACAAAAACTTCTGCGTACAGACAGGTATAGTGTAAACTAACCTGAAATCTCTCGTAAAACCTCCAAGTCATCGCCGTACATCAACTCGAACTCATCTTCAGGGTCAGGATATTCATCCATCTTGTTCCACTCAGTTCTCTACTTCAACATCGAAACTATAAATTACTAGAAAGACAACACCACAAAAATATCCATTCAGTTATAATTATTACAAAATAGTCATAAGTTCAGTTCTATTTAGATATTTGTCGTTTTAAATACATACACATTATCACTTTTACTTTATTTATGACCACATAACCAAAAGAGATTTTGCCGCTTTTTTCGTCTTGTGACAGTTGACGTTTGATAGCAGTGCTGCCACAAAAGATAATATTATCATAGAATGCAGTAATTAAAGAACGCAAGCCGCCATACAAACAAGTTGATCAAAATTTGAACCACATTTGATAAAATTTCCGAGCGCCATCTCTTGTGTGAGAATTTTACTACAGCGAAAAATAGACGGCGGGAATTTCAAATATATATTTTCGATATTCCATATTTTCTCATGTAAAATATTTCATAAAATGGACGTAAAATAAGATACAAGTTGTATCTAATCTTTCAACCACTGTATGAAACATTTTACATGAGAGAAATAATAAAGGATTAAGGCAAATTTATTGATTGAAAGAATAGTAAAATTGTACTGTACTTTATTTGTGTTGTAAAAAAAACAAAATAGATGTCCGCAACATTAAATATTTGTAAATAACAATTGTCATGCTCTAATGAATTGATTGTATACATAATATTTTAAGTCTAATGTCATTTAAAAAATAATATGGATACACAACTGATGGATCTTTGTAAATGTCACAAACTAACCTATACATACTACACACGAAAATTGCGTTTTAACTTCACTGAAATCCAAAACTGAACAATCCCCCACTTATTATATCGTAGCAAATATTAACAGAATTGTTATTTTGTCATTGTTATCGCAAATGGATTGTCTTTATTGACCACTTTAAAAGAAATTGCAACCACTTTACATAATTTACATAATTGAAATATTTGCACCGAAATATTTAAAAGCCATTTTTCAGGTTATTTCAATTTTGACATTTCTATTCCCAACTTTCATCTTTGCTATGTGAGCATGTATTTGTGCATTGTGCCTATGTAGTGGTGGTAAAGGTATACTTTTTTTTCACTTTATGGCTACTATATTCCTCGCAACTTTTGGGTAAGATTTTAATAGCGTCATGTATTGATAAAGTCGTTCCCGGCCAGAGATAAAGACGGATAATCATTTTCTATAGGGAAGAATCGGAGTTGTTCATCTATAAGTATATAATCTGTGGCTTTATCCATCTCAGATCACTGAAAACATACGGGATTCCTTTGATTAGACCATAAACAAAAAAGCATAGAGTAGACTGGGTACCACGTGATATACATTGTTCAGCCATCTACTGTGTGAGAAAAATACTAACCGTACCAAAAAGTTTGTTCCTGGCTTGGAGGCCCTGAATATTATACACTTATGACTTATGTTGCCACCTTGTCATCAACTTGACAGATATATCGACGCCTCCTACGTATAATATCGTAACCCACAAAATGCGATTTTACAGGAGGAGCATTTGAAAATATTTTCGTTCATATGCGTTGGTTGTAGATACGACAAAATACGCCCCAAAAAAGCCCTTATTATTTGCAAAATAATTTTTTTGTTTTGGTAGAATTAAAGATATAGTTAAATACAGACGAAATCCACCAAAAACTCAAAATCGACGATTTGTAGGTTACGATATTATACGTAGGAGGCGTCGATATATATATGTATATATTAATCAGTAAAATATATTAATCTATTTTATGTTGCTGGCAATTGCATAGATTTTCCGAATGTAGTTAAAACGATTTAAGTTTGCCAATTAGGTATGTAAGGAAATCGCATATTTTTATATTTGTCGACATTATTATACTGCACTTCCAGTTCTTTAAAAATACATAAAAGTAGAATGAGAAAGCATTACCTATGAATACATAAATATATAAAAATTAATAAAACGTTTCGATTGTGGCAGTGTTTGGATTCTATATAAACCTCGGTGTTTTCTGTTGGGATTGATTTTTAACATTCTTATTCTGTTTCTATTTATATGTGTATCTAGTCATAAAAAGTGTGGTATGGCGTAAATGTTTTAAAAATGTCTGTCGTCCCATTGATTTGTGTTTGATTTTTCCTATTTTCTTATTTGATTATATCCCTTAACAACAACACTTTACATATCTTCAGAATAATAAAAAAAAACGCATTACTGAAAACAATACCAAACCCTCATATTTAAAAAAAATGTTGCGTCAGACATGTTGGACTAAAAAATAATCGCTAAATTCGAAATCAGGACGCATTTTAAACCCTGAAAACGATACACATCTTCATTTCATGTAGGAACTTTTCGTGAAAAAAAAAACATTTTTGGTTCAATGGTCCAAATCTGTGGCTGTTTTTTATTCACTTTCAAGTTTTGGAGCAACAATCATGAGAGCAACGTTAAAAGATTTTCAGAGATACAATAAAAATTATAATTGGGAAAACGATATAATTTCCTTATTTTTTACTGCACGGACTAGTATGACTCCTGTCAAGCTTCGGATTCTCTCCCTCTCATACGGAGAAAAGTGCGAGAGGAAGAGGGACAAACCCCCTTAGCTGAATAATAGAGAGGCCGATGTCTTTAATTTAAGACGTAATGTTCATTTGTGAAATATTCTGGAAAATTACGGAACAATCAATCATCCTTTCTCTCTTATTCTTTAGTCAAATTTATTACATCTTCATATTCTTAGGGTAGTTACCTACGTTAGTACCTACGTTAGACTACGAAGGTAATATTGTGGCGCTCTCACGATACAGAGGTTCCAGGTTCGATTCCTGGCGAGATTTTTCTCAAGCCTGTGTGTTTGTGATATTGTTTGAATTTAATGGAAAAGCGTACACCGCTTAACGTTTTTTCTGTAGGTACATTATCAACTGATAATCATATACCTAATATATATAATTTGACAAAGTCTGAGGGATGTGTAATCGACGTGCGTGCATGAGAAGATGTATGAATGTGGAGGAAGCAAGAGAAGTATGCCAGGACAGAGTGGTGCGACGTTCTAACCCCTCTGTGTTTTTTTTTTTCCTTAGAAAAATAAATAAAAATAAAAAAAAAGAAAATGTTAAGTATTGAATTTCAGTACCTAAGTTGTCGTTTCAGATTTATTTAATTTAAATTATTTTAAAAATCGCAAATTGTAATATGTGCGATGTGCGTAGGTACCTACCTAATATAGATTATAATATTATAATAAATAGTATGTAATGTATACCTAATATGTAATGAAATAAGAGATTTTATATTATTCATACACCTGCATTTCTGTATAGGAATTGTACTCATTTTCGTTGCGTGATACGTTAAAGATAATTTGAATACTGGTATTTTATAGTGTAGTGCCCTAACCACCATTGGGTGCGGATAAGGGAAAGTAGTAGTAGAAGTAGTATTTTATAATATGAATAGGTAGGTAGGTAGGTACTTACTACCGCGTAATATTTACAATGTTGTGAAGTGCAAGAATACGATGCGATGATGTCTGTTGCGCAAGGAGTAGATAAGGCGCAGGCGGTGCGTAGTATCTATAGATTTTGTAGGGAGGTATGGAATGTAGGGGCAGGCTGGGTAGGTAGTGGGTGGCGGGGCGGGGGCAGCCCGAGCCGCTAGTAAACACGGCGGGCGCGCGGGGCGAGGGGCGCGGGGGCCACCCCGTCACGTGACGCGCGACTATTGATCGGCGGGCGGGGGCATGCGCCACAGCATCGACCCGCTGCCAGCGCCAGTACAGAGCAGAGTGGTCGTGGCTCCGTGTTGCGGGGCTAAACAAGGGATCTTCCGAGTGTTCTGGCGGCCGGCCGATGGCCGCTGCGGCTCCAGCGACTCGAGCGGCGTGACCTGCAGCCGCCCGTAGCGGCCCCCCGCGCCCCATGCCGCGCCAGTAGCCCGCCATGGGCACCGTGCTGAGCTTCAGTCCGCGGGAGCGGAGGCCCGGCGGCCCCACCCCGCCCGACTTCAGCTTGGACAGCTTCTCCTACGAGCAGCTCAACAATGCCAAGAACCGCGAGAACAAGGCGCTCGGGGGCGCTCTGGCGGCCTCCCGCGACAGCCTCCCCGCGCTCCCCCCCCTCAACCACAGCCGCGCCGGGGACAGCGCCAAGATTATCTCGGAGAAAAATGCGTTGGAGAAGAACCTCAAGAAGCACTCGCTGTTTATCAACGCTCTGTCGTGGAAGAGGTTTTCGACGGCGAACAATAACAAGAAGAAGTTGGACAGTAAAAACAAGAACTTGGCCGTGTTCAGGCAACCCCTCAGTGACAACAATCAGCCAGTGATCTCAGAGAAGGCGAAGAATGCGGAGCGGATACCGCGCGTGGCGCCGTGCTACTTCCCCGCGGAGGCGCTCCGGCCCGTGGCCGCCGCGGCGCCCCGCGCGGCTCCCCCGGGCCCGCGCAAGACGGTGATCCAGGCCTCCACGTCCGAGCTGCTGCGCTGCCTGGGCCTGTTCCTGCACGAGCGCTGCCACCGCCTGCGCGACTTCCAGGCGGGGGACGCCGTCATGTGGCTGCGCACCGTGGACCGCTCCTTGCTGCTGCAGGGCTGGCAGGTGAGTCCCGCCGGACAGTTAGTACTAGGGCTGCCTGCACCCAGCTAGCTCCCTAGAGACCCGCCGAGCTAATCCCATTACCGACCTACTGTGCCATTATTATGTACATACCTACACATCTACACAATACAGTAGGTACTCTCTATTCTAAACTGCACTAACTCAAAAAAGTCAAATGTTGAGAAATCGCAAAAACGTGATTGTATTTCAGAACTATTCGGACTAACGCGCGCTTTATGCGGACTGAAAACTGTACAGTGTGCAGTTTGCAAATTGTCCCGTATAAACCAAAAACTGTACGGAATATCGAATGGTCGGCGTGACGTTTGGCTGACCTGACGATAAAGAACATACGATAACAACTTATGAGAGCGTTAAAAAAATATTTACATTTAGCCGTATAAAGTCTTTTGACCGTATAAAGTGCGCATAAGAATATGGAATCTATTCTTAAGTGCACTTTACACGGGACCGAAAACTGTATAGTCTGTCAAAAGACAAGCTAAATATTATGTATATTTTTTAAGCGCGATCGTAAGATAGTAGGTAGAGGTAGGTAAGTGAAAAGAGTAACTTGGATATTTTCCTTACTGTGATTTCGTTAAAATAACTTATGAATAAGCGAGGAAGTGAAGGAAACTACCCTGCACAATGCACATTGCACAATCTGCACATTGCATTGGTGTCTTAAAATAGGAAATGAACAACGAATAATAAATTTTCAAGAGATTTTCACATTTCATACTTCTAATGTTATTAAAATTTGTCCAGTAATGTTGTTAAAGGTGTAAATAGCTCTACCCAGGGGTGGGCTGCAGGGGGCTCGGAGGGGCTCGCGCGAGCCCCTTGTTAAATTTGACTTGGACCGGCGAGCCCCTTGTTAAATTAAGAGAAATTAATATTCTCAGATCAAATCAGTACATAAATTCAATTTCAGTGGATGGTTCAAATGTATTATGAAACCTCAAACTTTGTAGAGAAATTTATTTATTAGGCACGCGCCATAAAAAGGGCCTGCCCATTAAAAAAGTCTATTTTTTGTCTATATAGATTGTGTAACAATTGCCTGCAATCGCCTAACAATGCTTTAAAATGCCGACGTGCATGTTAAGTATTTTTAATTGTTTTTCATTATTATGTATTAGCGTTTGATGTGCATATATTAAGTATTTTTAATTGTTTTTCATTATTATGTATTAGTGTTTTGGATAGTTAGAACAAAATGATACACCTCCCCCCCCTCCCCCTCCCCCCCCTCTTACCATCCCACGAAACCCCCCTCCCAACAACAACCCCCCCCGCGAGCCCCTTGTAAAAAAATTGGCAGCCCACCCCTGGCTCTACCTAATGGTTAAAAACCAAAATATTATGGTTAGTTTAAATATATTGATTTATATTGTAAAAAATAAACACCTTTTGTAGTACTGAGATAAGATTAATTTTAATAGACTAGCATGATTTGAGATAATATTGATATCCCAACAGAGACAGAGAAACGTTTACAGGGCTTATGACCTGTCATTGGCTGGGTTAAGTGGCCACTTGATGTATTACAACATTCCCCATTCCCCCATCACCTGATAACCACACATGACAAATCTCGAAAAGTTGTATTTATATTGAATTTGCACGGAACTTTTCACGTTTGAGTTTATTTTTCGACAATTTTCAAAATTTTTTCTCTTTGGTGACATCTGTTGAGAAGATTGTTAAGCACTTGGCAGAAATCTTTTTGGTGTAGTAAACGTTTCTCTGTCTCTGTTGGGAAAACAATAATATCTGATATTAGCCCAGCATGGGTCCAGTTTTTGTACACGTTCAAAATGTTGACATAATTGAACTTTATTTTAGCCTCACTATTAAATATTAAACAAAATTACCTATACTAAACTTTTGCTCGAAGGATGAGATCAATCTTGGCTCGATTTTTTGTTTTTCTTCTTTTGTCTCTGGCCTCTATATTCAGTTTTTCATCAAGTCTTATTTTGAAATTTAGTGCAATAATCGCACTGATGATTTTTGTAGTTTGTGAAAACCATAGTTAAATTCAGTCGTAAAGAAATGCTTATAGAATCTAGAAATTGAAGGAAAGATAGTTAAGTAGGTATCTATGCACTTACTAGGTACTAGGTACTGAGAGCGTATTGCATATTGGTGCATTAGAAGTTGGCATTTATGTTGCAGGACGTGGCCTTCATCAACCCCGCCAACGTGGGTGTTTGTGTACATGCTGGTCCGGGAGCTGGTGGACGGGGAGGTCATCAGCCGCGAGCAGGAGCTGCAGGCCGTGGTGCTGACCTGTCTGTACCTGTCCTACTCCTACATGGCAACGAGATCTCCTATCCGCTCAAGCCCTTCCTCGTGGAGGACTCCAAGGAGCGCTTCTGGGACCGCTGCCTGCTGATCGTGGAGCGCCTGTCGGCCAGCATGCTGCGCATCAACTCCGAGCCCGGCTTCTTCACCGAGATCTTCACGGAGCTCAAGGCGTGCGGCACGCGCATGGCGCCCCCCGGCGGCCCGCCGCGCGCGCCCGCGCCCGCCCCCGCGCCCGCGCCGCCGGCCCTGGGCGCCGCGGCTTGACGCACGGAGGTGACCGTGGTGCGCCTGCTGCTGGCGGGCCGCCCCCAGCGCTAGGTGCCTTACGTCCGTCGTGCTGGCGGGCCGCCCTAGCGCTGGGTGCCCCGCGCCCGCTCGTTGTCGTCCGCCCTATATTCGCGTGTATTTCAGAGTCTAATACTGTACCCACATAAATACAAAATAACCTTTACGCGAATATTTGATAGTAAATTCTAGAATAAACGCTCCGCGGTACAGAGGTTATGTGTACCTACCTACTTAGAAAAAGATAATTGAATACATTTCATACAATATTCGTGCACTGGCTTCGTAAGAAAGGCAAATAGAAAGGATTTATAAGAATTTATTATGATTAATACCTACTAAGAATGAGTAGAAATTGACAGTGCGTTATGGTTATTTGTACCGACCCGACCTACTATAATAACGAATTACCTAATAATACTCGGTTAAGGGCAGTAGCGGGTAGCGGAGGCCGACAGAGCAGCGTGTCACGTGATGGTACTACATGTATAACTAACCCACCCAGTACCCCATCCCCAGTACCTACATTATATGCGGATTCAACACGTAATAGTAGGTACAGGTGAGGTGTTTCGATTGAGGTAGAAAGAAAAAGACAGACAGACTCAAAATAAAGAGGTCTCTCTCTCTCTCTCTTACATATTTATATACTTAATTACATATAAGTACATAATTTCCAATTTTGGTACAATGTTTATGATAGTATAAAAATTGAAATACAAAAAATATACTATCTAAATATACATCAATGATTTATAAAAAATTCCGTGTTATGAAATTTGATTGAATCTCATTAATTTGTAATAATTTTATTTTAATTCTGGATAGATAGGTATCGGTGTAGATACATAATATCTAACATGGACGTAAGTTGGAAACATGTATTAGGTACCCGATAGGATTTGATTCTGTGGTTCTCCGCTACCCCAGGGGACCCGTTAACTTTATACCGGAACACACTAGTCGCCGTAGGTTAACTTCCTAAATACAACGAGAGAGCGGTATGAATAACAACGTCCTCAACACATGGTGATACCACATACCACAGTATGGGAACCTGGTACCTGGTACCTGGTACCTGGTACTAGTTGAGGAGTATAATGTATAAATTAATACGTCAGTGTTCGGTATTCTTCACTACCGTCATATTCTGATTTGTAAGATATAATAGAGTAGTTTCTTAGATGAGGTTTTATTTTCCAAAAAATATAAAATGATATTTCTGTGATTTGTGCTTATTGTTTCGTTATTTGTTACCGTTGTTATATAAATGTTACATTGTATTTTCGTGGAAGTAGATAAATTGCTAGACGCTCCGCGGTCACGACAGGGGCACCGCACCGTGCTGGGTGCTGGTGTCCGGGTACTCCAGAGTACACCGGGCGCCCGCACCCAGCACCGTGCTGAGTGCTGGGTGCTGGTGTCCGAGTACTCCAGAGTACACCAGGTGCCGGCACCGCACCGTGCTGGGTGCTGGGTGCTGGTGTACGGGTACTCCAGAGTACACCAGGCGCCCGCACCCAGCACCCATCACGGTGCTGGGTGCTGGTGTCCGGGTACTCCAGAGTACACCGGGCGCCCGCACTAGGGGCAGCCACCACCACCCCCGCGGACTCACTTAGCGTTTGTTTAGTGTTTTACCGAAATGAATCTCCGCAATTATTACTGTTACCGACTATTAAATATATTGTAAATAGTGTACACGAATATTCAATAAAGAATTTCTTAAAAACATTGTTTTATTAACATTGATGGATAATCGCCTTTAGCAGAAAAATATGTCAGGCGTAATGAACTGGATAGGCTCCTGACAAGTTTCGTTATTTATTTGATTTATTTCAATGTTGTGCACACAGTGACATGTTGTGGTACAATGAACTAGATCAATTTCAGGTAATATATACAACATAACACCAATTACGTGGACAACACAATGTACAAGACAAATTTCTGAAGACATGAAGTAGGCAAACAATAGTATACTAAGTGATTATGTTATGTCATGTGTATGTTGTGTTGTGGTATGTGTGTGGAGTGTGGTGTACGTGTTGGGAAATCTGAATATTTAAGCGCAGGAGACAATATGTAGGTTATAATAAGTTTGCGCTAATCAGCCTCGGCGTGTAGCAGAGAACCGAGTCGCTAAGAAAGTAGCGATTACTGTCATCTAAAAGAGGAGCTTACTCTTATCTTCTGGGTGTAAAGAGAATACTTTTCTATATAAGTTTCAAGATTTTTTTTACAAACAGGTCTTTTTTTGTTGGTCTAAAGTCTCTGCAGGTACAGCAAAGACTTAAGACCAAATTTTGTAGTACGAATTCAGTAACACCTAAGTGCTCTAGTTTTTCTAGTAAAATCTTATGATCTACAGTTTCGAACGCCTTCTTAAGATCAACAAATATACCAGCAGTGCATTAACCCTGGTCCAGATGTCGTTGTAAAGTTGTAAAAAACAGCACATTTAGTATTGGACAATTTTCTAAATCCATATTGTTTGGATGAGAAGAGATTATTAGATATAAGATATTTCATTAGTCTATCTTTAAGGACCTGTTCAAAATTTTTAGAAAATACAGAGAGAACTGATATCGGGATGACAGTGGATACCAAGGGTTGCTGTGTCAGATGCCTCTGTGTTAAAAGTCAAACCACCGCACACCTAAAATTCTTCTAATACACCTATTCTCAAAACTCAGAAGTCTGCTATCTTGGGCCCTGGTAAGGTGCCACGATTCGCAGCTATAAAAGAGAACAGGTGTGATGCAGGAATTATAAAGGCGGGATTTTGTTTTAACCGAAAAAACAACCGATCTCCAGACAGCTTTCATACTATTGAATGCAGCGCCCGCAGTTCTTTCTGAACTCTGCCGTTTTCTGTCATGTACGCTCCCAGGTATTTGAAGCTCTCGACCCTTTCGATGACTTGTCCTGACAAAGCCAGGGGAATCTGGGCATCTTGACACGAGCTGTTACACAATGACATGGGTTTTACCAGTGTTGATTTTTAAACCCATGCACGTGGAGTGCCAATTTAGCCTATCAACAATAACATGAAGGCCCCAACTGATTCGTCAATAAGGACGGCGTCATCAGCGTACTCCAGGTCGCAGAGCTTTTGGGAGGGGGAAATGGATATTCCTCGGTCTGGCGGAATTGACATCCTCAGGATAAAATCCACGAGGATTATAAACGGAAATGGGGCAAGGACGCAACCCTGTCGCACTCCGGTGGTGACCTCAAACCAATTTGAGACAACATCGTCAATTCTCACTCGGCATTCGCTATCAGAGTGAAGGGCTTTGAATAGTCCGATCAGTTTCAAAGGCACCCCATATACTTCCAGTATTTTCCAGAGTGTTGGTCTGTGCGAGCTATCAAAAGCTTTGTCATAATCCACGAAGCAGAGAGCCAAAGAAGAATTGAATTCCTGGCTCTCTTGCAGGATTCAGCGTAGGTTATGAATGTGATCCGCACAAGACCTATAAGGCAGGAATCCTGAAGTATAATGTATGCTAGCACCTTCCCTGGAACACTGAGTAATGTGACAGTTTAAAAGATCGCCCTTCTACAGCAACGTGATAATTTTTCCACTCACCCAGTCCCTTGGACACCTCTCTTCTTCCCAGACCCTGGCCATTAGTTGGTGTAAAAGGCCAACAATGTCAGTGACGCTTCACTTCAAGTACTCCGGATGGATGATGTCAACCCCTGGAGCCGTTCCGCTCTTCAGCTTGGATACGGTCTCCATCAATTCAACTTGTGATGAAGGACCATAAGGTATATTAATAGTGTGTGGAATACTTAATGCAGCTTCTGTGGAAATATCGAGGGTGGAGGGAGGGGCAGATCGGTTAAGCACTCTCTGGAAATTATAAAATATCGTTCTATTTATCTGAACTAGAACGAGCTGACGAGTTACGACGAAGCGGGAAAAAATCCATCGTTAGTTTTCGTTTGTATGGAGAACGATCGTTTTTCTAATTGACGAGTCTGGCAACCGATTAAAGTCTCATCGGGAGATTCTTGGTCTTGAATTACATGCATAATAAAATGTTCTATTTATCAACACTAGATAAAGCAGATCAGTAACACCGACTCGGGAGAAAAGTCCATCATTCGTTTTTCTTTGAATGGAAAATGATAGTTTTTCTTATTGACGAGCCAAGGAACTTTGAAGGGTCGCATCAGGATAAACTTGGTCCTGAATTACATGCATAATATGTTGTTCTATTTATCTACCTTTTAAAATAATCAAAAAAAATTTTTTAACGTTCATTAATAACCAATGCATAATGCCTCATATTCATTTTTTTTTTGTCGACACAACATGGCAGGCTGCGCATGCGCGCAAAGTTGGGTTAGCCTCTGCGCGGCCAACACTAGTCACTTGCGCTCGGATCCTTGACGGAATATCTACGCTTGTCCTGTTTTACTCATTTTGAAATCGCAAAATTTTTAACATGGATATTAAAGTATCAGGTATGTACTTAAATATGTATTTATTACGAGGCGTATTTTATACGTAGTATAGATATGATACATGTTTTAAAAAACCCTTTTTTTCTTTTGAAAAAATATTAAAATGCTTACTTTCTCTTGAGTTTCAAAAAAAGTACTACCGAGTACCGCTCTAATTTTAATATATTTGGAATAAATACATTATTATCAGTGTAATTGCAAAAAAATTCTTCCACATCTTTCCACATTTTAAAAATATAACGTATTCTTTGCAGGTAATCGTTCCAAACCCAGTGTTGAAGAAATAAAGATTACAAGAGAAGAACTATTTGAAGTGCTTAAAATGAACAGTTTTGCAGATTATCGGTAGTTAAGTGCAATCAACAGTTATTTAGGGATATATTAGATAAGTTTTAGAGTTTAAAATTTTCCGAACATTCCGCAAAACTAATTAAAATAGAAATAAAGTTGTTTGTCTGAAAGATCTTAAATAAATGGCGAAAGTGTCATTACATATACGAACGCTTTTACTCCAAACACAAGGAATGGCTTGATGAAGAAGTGAATCTCTTGAAGATGCAGTCGTTGCAGCTTTCATCATCATCATCATCACAGAGTTCAGGAGAAAAGAAGCGAGGAAGACCGAAAAAATTGTTCGATGAGGGTTCCCGGCGTAGCAAGCAGAGATGTGTAAAATCAATTCTCTCTGATGTCAACTCTAAAAAGCAGTACAATCAACATTGTATGCTTCAAGCAAAAGAAATACTGCTAAAGTGGTTAAATTAGCCCTTCAATCCACGCCTAAGACATTGAAAAAATGAAAATGGTGCATAATCCATCATCAGCGACTATAAGACCATACAGTCCTGAAGAAGCTTTAGGTTTTATAGTGGATCTTAGGATAACAAAAGAGGACTACCTTACAATGTGACTTGGAGCAAAAGAGAGAGGTGCTAACATTTATCCCTCATATGTAGTAATCGCAAAGGCAAAGAAGCAATGTTATCCTGAAAATGCAGCCTAAGCATGCTTAATATAATTTCATTTAATTCTGTTCTTTTTTTTCGCTTGCTGGTTACAATCGGGTCTGAAGACACCAGCATCCAATTAAATATATCGATATTTGTATTAATCCTCGATGTTTTTCTGGAGTGGTCACTTGTAAGTTTTTTGTATTCCTTATGACCTGCCTCGATACTTTTTGATCGTGGTGGTGATAAGGTAATGGTGATCAAATATCTGACGATGACGTTGATAATGATGATGATAGTGATAATTATGATGATGATATAGAAAGTGAGGATATTGATGTATAGGATATTTTTTATTTCAATTTTTTAGTACGGTCACTTTATAATTCAGAAATAATTCAATACAAGATCTTTTATTTTCTAATGAATTTATTACAATTCAAACCCCAAATACCTTTTATTAGGTATTTCTTGTAAGATAATTGCTCAAAAAGACTTTCTTATACCCTATTTCCGACCAGAATATGAAATAAAAGACAATATTATATTTTTGGCGCGCGAGCTAATCAATTACACCGACTCGGGAGAAAAATCCACCTTTAGTTTTCTTTTGTATGAAGATTGTCGTGTCCCACGACTGAATCAACATAAGCCGTAATTACTAAATAAATAATAATCGGTTAGATAACTAATAACACGGTCCGACTGTTGCGAACCGCCGCCGGCCAATCACAACGCCCCGTTTTGTTTAGCGTCCAAATCCCACTAACGAACAGACGTTCGTATGGGTGCGAGAATTTCCCGCGCGCCGAGGGCAAGATAACTTGAAAAGTGCCCTATGCACCAAAGTATATTCGCTTCCAGAAAAAAGCCGAACACCTTCCCCCGCACTGTAGGTTAGCAATCATAAACTTATAACCATTGTTACGCTAGGATACTCCCAAGTTCAGGCAATCTCATTCGGCAAGGAGTAGTGGAGATTTTAGGGTTATGTTTAGTGCCCCGGCTCGCCTTGGTCGGCAAAGGAAAGATCTCTCTTCAGGGAAATCGCTAGTTCGGATGAATCCAAGTGCTACGCTCCCACGGATGATAACCTATAAAGTATTATAAAAGGGGTCTCGCCTGCCGTCTGCAAATAAGAACGCTGGTTTACGATTTACAGGCCTCTCGGCTATTTATTCATAACCGTTGGTTAATATCAAAACGTTCCCACCTCTACATCACTACGGGATAGGAACGGGTAACAGAAGGAAAGGACCACCACAGACAATGAGCAAACTCTATCTAGGCTATTTGGCGAGGCGCCGCAGATCGGCGCTGGCGGCGGGAGGTGGATGGCAGCGGGGCCAGCGCATCCAGGGAAGCGCTGGAGACTGAGCAGCTCGGAGGGCCACGCGCTCCGCGGGGTGGTTGAAGAAACAGGGAAGCAGGGGAAGGCGGGCCGAACGCCCGGTAAAGTCTTACTTGTACTGATGATTGGTAGTAGTGGAACAATGACCGTAGCTGGACGCTGGTTGTTGGTGGCGCGCCGCACCAACAGGGAAAATACACGGCGCGTCGCGTTGCTGAGATCAAAACGTGCTGGTGGCCGGCGGGTCCGGTGCCTCTGGAGCCAGGATGTCACCAGGGCGAAGGGATTACATCCCGGGGTGCCTTTTGTAGCAGCGCGGCCGCGTGGCTTGACTAATATTCGGCTTTTGCGCGAGGAAGGGCAATTCTTTGGCACACTCACACACGAATCTATCAGGCTTTGTTTTACAGGCCTGGCAAGGGAATCGTTCACTTTCGGGTGATTTTAAACGTGACTTTTCTTGGGACCGCCATTTGGCACGCGTCTCTCCGGGGCCGGGGCGGGCGGAAGTCTTGCCGACCGGAAGTGGGGTCAAAATCGCGGTTTATTGTTCTAATTATTTTTGGGTTATCATCTTGACTTGCAAGAGTCAAGTTAAATTTCTATTGTGTTGGTATTATGCAGGGAATGCTGAATGATGGACAACTTTATGTTGTTATGAATTTACAGGAGCGTATTAGTATATAACACCATCAAAATGGGCTTGATATTAAATAATATTTTTCTACAATCCGACATATTCTTACAGCGTCCACGCTTGTCCACAAGTTATTACGAAACAAAATAGAAGGCCACAACGACTAACGTAGACCGACAAGACTCCACAGCATAAGTAGGCTGGCAGTTTACAAAATACAACAGTGGTTAAATAACTTCTTCGTGCTTACCGTAACCAATAACTCGATTTTAGCGTGGGGTCCTACCTACCCCCGGAACTCTTCATCCGTCACCGCCGTACGTAGCCTCGCTTACCCAGCCCAGGGAATCCTACCTACACCCCGGAGCTTTACCCATCACTTCCGATCGTAGAATCCGGTACGAGGAAACGTTGAACAACTCGGCAATATTCAGTCTTCGTCAGCTGTCGTGCGTACGGCCAAGGTTTGTCAACTCCATTTCAAACCTTGCGGATGCACGGTTTATAACCGCAAGGCTTAAAGCCACACGGTTTAAGGCTGCACGGTTTTTAACCGCACGGTGTTTAAACCGCACAATTTATAGCCGCATGGTTTTTTAGCCGCACGGTGACAGGCTGCATAGTTTATAGCTGCACGGTTTATAGCCGTAAGGTTTTTTAGCCGCACGGTTTATAACCGCACGGTTTCTTGGCCGCACGGCTTAATGCCGCACGGTTTTTTAGCCGCAAGGCTCAAAGCCGCACGGTTTATGACTGTACATTTTTCTGAACAAGAAACTGGACAAGAAAGTGTACACTATTTTGTCCTGTATTAGTGCGCTTAAGGGGGTCTTCTTATATTAGGTCCTAACATATGAAATTGGCGTTTTGTATGGAAGGAACATAAGGTTGATTTTTTAAAAATATAATTTATTTATTTAATCAAAGTATGTACCATTGCTTGTCGTGTCCCACGACTAAATCAATAAGCCATATCAAATAAATAATATCGGTTTGATAACTAATAACGCGGTCAAGCTGTCGCGAACTACCCCAGCCAATCGCGACGCTCGGTTTTGTTTACTTTTAACAAATTAACTCACTAGGACCGGATACAATTTCCCCCCGTCCAGCACCGCTCCAATAACCCCTTACCTGTCACGATCCATACGAAAGTAGCAACGTATCGTTCATTTCAAAGTCCAGCTGTTTCCAAGAATAGATCTGTTTGACCGACAATAGAAACTTCACATTGTAAGTAGGCTGCAGTTTTAAAAAATGCCACAGTCAGTAAATAACTTCTTCGTGCAAACCGTAACCAATAACTCGATTTTAGCGTGGAGTCCTTCCTACCGCCGGATCTCCCCGTCCGACACCACCAGTACAAAGCCTCGTTTACCCCGGCTGGTGAACCGCGGTCCGTGACGTATTGCTGTCGAAGGATCAACAAGGGAGCTTTGGCAACCAATGCGATGTCCACCGTTTATCGGCACCGTCTCCGCGCCCGGTCAAGGTTCGTGAGTCCCATTAAACCAGTGTAGCCTTCACCCGTCGGTTAAGGATAAAACCAGGTCGCTCCCGGGGAACCCATGTCCGAATTATCCACAATTAGCGTCAAAAACGTTCGGCATATTTGTTTAGAATCCGCAATCTCCAAGATTAATTATCAACATGCTACCTCATAAACAGAACCCTGGCCAAATTCTTATTTTTATGTGAATACACAAACAAACCCCTGGCAAAATTCTTTTATGTAAATACTGAGAGATATCCTTACAAGTGTAGAGTGTAGAGTCAGTAATCTCCAGGGTTATTATCAAACCAGTTGCTTCACAAACAAACCCCTGGCAAAATTCTTTTTATGTAAATACTGAGAGATATCCTTATAAGTGTAGAGTCAGTAATCTCCAGGGTTAATTATCAAACCAGTTGCTTCACAAACAAACCCCTGGCAAAATTATTTTTATGTAAATACTGAGAGATATCCTTATAAGTGTAGAGTCAGTAATCTCCAGGGTTAATTATCAAACCAGTTGCTTCACAAACAAACCCCTGGCAAAATTCTTTTTATGTAAATACTGAGAGATATCCTTATAAGTGTAGAGTCAGTAATCTCCAGGGTTAATTTATCAAACCAGTTGCTTCACAAACAAACCCCTGGCAAAATTCTTTTTATGTAAATACTGAGAGATATCCTTATAAGTGTAGAGTGTAGAGTCAGTAATCTCCAGGGTTAATTATCTAACCAGTTGCTTTACAAACAAACCCCTGGCAAAAATTCTTTTTATGTAAATACTGAGAGATATCCTTATAAGTGTAGAGTCAGTAATCTCCAGGGTTAATTATCAAACCAGTGCTTCACAAACAAACCCCTGGCAAAATTATTTTTATGTAAATACTGAGAGATATCCTTATAAGTGTAGAGTCAGTAATCTCCAGGGTTAATTATGAAACCAGTTGCTTAACAAACAAACCCCTGGCAAAATTATTTTTATGTAAATACTGAGAGATATCCTTATAAGTGTAGAGTCAGTAATCTCCAGGGTTAATTATCAAACCAGTTGCTTCACAAACAAACCCCTGGCAAAATTCTTTTTATGTAAATACTGAGAGATATCCTTATAAGTGTAGAGTCAGTAATCTCCAGGGTTAATTATCAAACCAGTTGCTTCACAAACAAACCACCTGGCAAAATTCTTTTTATGTAAATACTGAGAGATATCCTTATAAGTGTAGAGTGTAGAGTCAGTAATCTCCAGGGTTAATTATCAAACCAGTTGCTTCACAAACAAACCCCTGGCAAAATTCTTTTTATGTAAATACTGAGAGATATCCTTATAAGTGTAGAGTCAGTAATCTCCAGGGTTAATTATCAAACCAGTTGCTTCACAAACAAACCACCTGGCAAAATTATTTTTATGTAAATACTGAGAGATATCCTTATAGGTGTAGAGTCAGTAATCTCCAGGGTTAATTATCAAACCAGTGCTTCACAAACAAACCCCTGGCAAAATTATTTTTATGTAAATACTGAGAGATATCCTTATAAGTGTAGAGTGTAGAGTCAGTAATCTCCAGGGTTAATTATCAAACCAGTTGCTTCACAAACAAACCCCTGGCAAAATTCTTTTTATGTAAATACTGAGAGATATCCTTATAAGTGTAGAGTCAGTAATCTCCAGGGTTAATTATCAAACCAGTTGCTTCACAAACAAACCCCTGGCAAAATTCTTTTTATGTAAATACTGAGAGATATCCTTACAAGTGTAGAGTGTAGAGTCAGTAATCTCCAGGGTTATTATCAAACCAGTTGCTTCACAAACAAACCCCTGGCAAAATTCTTTTTATGTAAATACTGAGAGATATCCTTATAAGTGTAGAGTCAGTAATCTCCAGGGTTAATTATCAAACCAGTTGCTTCACAAACAAACCCCTGGCAAAATTCTTTTTATGTAAATACTGAGAGATATCCTTATAAGTGTAGAGTCAGTAATCTCCAGGGTTAATTATCAAACCAGTTGCTTCACAAACAAACCCCTGGCCAAATTCTTCTTATGATGTAAATACTGAGAGATATCTTTATAGGTATAGAGTCAGTTATCTCCAGGATTAATTGTCAAACCAGTCGCTTCACAAACAGATCCCTGGTCAAATTCTTGTTGTAAAAATTAATACAGAGACTTGTCATCATAATTAAGATACGGGAATCCTTGCCCACTGTACTAACCCTGTTTAGTTCCTAGTCATATTTCTTACGACATACTTACTACTGATTACAAATGATCTTGTCCTGTGTTTACCTCATGTTGTGTGCCATATTATTGTAATAAACTTCCATTTAAACGACCACTGAGTTCACCTATTCTCCTCCCACTGTCAATTACTTGCAAGCGGATCCTCGCCCATCTGTCTTTACACCCCTCAAAGTAATATAAAAAAAATAAGGTAACAAAGACCCCACGCATTCCAATAAGGAGCCCTGAGATCAACAAGACTCGTTGCCCTGGAGACCAGCTAGCCGCAAGGTAAGATCCAGAAACCGGTAAAGGTCAGGACATTCTATCTATGCACTTTTGCCATCTCATAGGTAGTTCATCGATCCCTTTACTAAAAAAACCATTCGGACGGGAATCAATAAAATCTTTGAAGTCGGTTTGGACTGCCCCATCGGAGTTGAATTTTTTCCCTTGCAAGAAGTTATCCAAATTTCGAAAAAAATAGTATTCTGTTGAGGCAAGGTCCAGAGAGTACGGTGAATGTCTTAGACATTCCAATTGAAGCTCTTCTAATTTGGTAGCCGTCTGTTGTGCAGTGTGTGGTCTAGCTTTTGCTAGATTTGCTTCACTCAATTCGTGAGGTACCCACCTTTCAAGCTTTTTCACCTTCCCAATTTGCTTCAAGTGGATTAAAACAGTTTTATCACTAATACCGCAGCCTGCAGCTAACTCGGACGTGGTTTGCGATGGATCCGCTTTCCACAATAGCCTTCAATTCTTCATTATCAACTTTGGTCTCCGGCCGTCCACGGGGCTTGTACTGCAGGTCGAAATTTCCAGAACGAAAACGTTGGAACCAAAAACGCACTGTGTTTTCTTTTGCGGCACCGTCGCCATACACATCATTAATCCTTCGAGCCGTTTCTGCAGTACTGGTGCCACGGTGGAACTCGTACTCGTAAATAACGCGATATTTTCAAGTTTTCCATTTTGTAAACTGAGTGACGCAAAGAAAAAAACAATTGAGGAAAAAACAAATAAATTATAATTTTCGAGACACAAATACTTGAATAAATAGCTGTATGAATTTGAATTTGGAATTCCTAACCAAAGAGAAGATATTTGAGATCAAAGTTGCCAGTACGGCAAAACGCCAATTTCATATGTAAGGACCTAATATTACTCGGATGAATAAAAGTGGCCCCACAGCTTACATACTCCAGGTGGCCCCACAGGTCAGGTTTTAATCCTTTTTTTAGCAGATTTTTTATATCAAGTTCAAGTTCGGTGCCATCGAATGGCTTTTATTTCAAATAAATTTTAAAATACAAAAGTAAAAAAGAATCCACTAACCATGTTGTTATCAGTGGATTTCTTTAGATAAATACCTAAAAAAAAATACCTTTAGGTATAGGCATTGGTTTGGCCATTTATGGTACTCTCTGGTGAGTAGTAGTTCGAATTCCTTCCAAAATCTATTCCCTACCTTCATCCATTCCGATTAATTTGTCACCTGTTTTCCAACACAGATTCAGTCTCGAAAATCCGCAGCGCAGCATTATTACTCTGACTTCGCAACATCCATCCTTCTCGTGAACTCCAATACCCAATCTTCCTTCGTCCTTTTCCACCTCATCGTGGCGGATCCAGGCATAATAACAAAAAAATGATTATAAACAACCAAAATTAAATGTTAGCTGATGAGCTATGTATCATTTTTCATTTGTCAATAAATCACACGTTATAAGTTGTATAGAGTAAAAAATCAAGTGACATTATGGATCGCACTTTGAAAATTCTTGAACTGGAATTTGCCCAGAATAAATACATCAACAAATACATGTTATAAGTAAGTTTGTATAAATTTCAAAATGAAAATTTTACTAACAAAATAATATGTCAAAAATAAAATGGTTCACCCTTAGCGTCACAGGACTGGTCTTAGCACAAATTAATAATACGTGTTTATAACTGCAATTAAATTTACTAGAACTACTGTCATTCTAATGAAGCTATATTTTAAGGACTGTGTATTTCAGTTATACGTTTCTATTTCAAGACTGAATTCAACATTAAAATTAAGCATTTAAAAATGAGTCATTAATTTGTCATTTTGCAATACTGTGAGCCCATACTGTTTGTTTTTGTTGACTGGGGCCTGGGCCCCTATATGAAAACAAAACACGTCGTAATACTTGCCTTATAGATAATTATACTACAAGTCCCAACACGACTAAGAATATTATGTGATAATATACCTGAATACGCCAAATGGAGCATTCAGAATAGTTTTCTGCGTTTGTTTACTGGTGTTTTGTGTTCTGTCAACAACTGTCAATCACAGATCACAGATAAGTCTACTGACAACTATGAAATAGTAGCAATGCGCTATACGTAATAAGCGAAATCTTTTTTATTTTTATTCGTATTTTAATAAAGGGGTTATAAGTTGTTAATTTCCTTTTGTAACCTTAAGACGTAAGAAATTTATTTTCATTTATGGAACATGCTTTGCTCTCATAGTTTACGCAAAGTAAGTTAAAGCATGGCACAAAATTTACTCAAGGCCTCATAACACTAAGCGGCGGAAATTGAAAATTCTATTTTATTTTGTGATGACTAAGTGGGCGAGTGTCTACGCTGTAAAAATATGTCGGATTGTAGAAAAATGTTATTTGATATCAAGCCCGTATTAAAGGTTATAAGTTTATAAATGCTTACCGGCAGGGCGGGGGAAAGTGTTAGGCTTTTTTTCAGGAAGCCAATATACCTTGGTGCATAGGGCACTTTTCAAGTTACACTGCCCTCGGGGCGCGGGAAATCTTCGCGCCGAGGCGTACGTGTTCTCGTGACTTGGTTTTTTGGGTTAATGAATGCCGGACTTGTGCGCGGGGGTCGGTCGGAAGCGGGGGAAGGTGGCGGAGAGTCGGGAGGGGTAAGTGGGACTTTGAAA
>JAGVSP010000891.1:0-52588 GCA_022494985.1 Micrasema minimum
ATAAATAATTGGGAGATAGTAGGTACCGCTCTATGAATTACCAGTGTCCAATCCAATCTCCGGCGCTACAACCCGTTGAGGTGGCCGCCTCCAAGAAACGTCTCTACTCGCGCCTTGTCTCCGGCTACTTCCTTCCAGTTCCCATTGCCCAAGGATGCTGTGTTTCTCTCCACACAACCATTCGATCGAACTATCAGTGTAAATACACTATATAAATATATTTTAATTATCAGGTAATATTTGCCGCTCGCCTATCGCTGAAGGTGTAATGTTAAAACTGGTCAAGGAGAGCGGTCAGGCGGATAATTGGGAGATAGACAGCGCCGCTCTTGGTCCTGGCATGTTGGGAAACATCCAGACTACAGGGCCCTGGATACAATGAAACAACACCATGTCAATTATTCCAACCGAGCCAGGCAAGTATGTATCAATTCTTCTTTATCATTATACATTGGAGTCAGATCTGCCGCCCTAAGCATAAATTGCTTCACGGGAGATTATGAGAATTTTTTTCTTTTTATGCTGTCTTGATAAAACTCGCAGGGATATTTTTAATATTGTTGTTTTAATGTTATGCAATAGTATTGAATAGTCAACATAACATTTTGTGTTTTAAAATATCCTCAATTATTTCGACTAATAAGCTCGTAAATAAAAATTACTATGCTACGGATAAAAAAAAATACTTTAAATATTTACATTTCTATACTATACTATAGACCTCTATACTGATTCAGAATACACTAAAAACCCATTTTAAACATTTACATTATAATGTTTTGCTTAGAACAACAGTATTGCCGATAATGTTTTAGCTTTAATACTCTACTTACAATATTTTTGTATAGGCTCTCTATAAACACCAGCTAAATTCTTGATCTATGAGAAAATTAATTGTAAGAGGTACTGACAAAAACATAATTTAATCCATATTTTTTTCTGATATTTTCTATTACAGAATAACGTTTTAAGATCTATCGCTGGTCTTGGGTGGTATGTTAATTAAAATATTGATATTCTAAATTTTGTAATTTTGCTCCACTATTGAAGTAGTGATTTACTGTTCCAAATTTTATTAAAGCACAATAGTAAGTACAATATTTAATTTTGTAATACATAGTATTAAAAATATATATTACATTGTTGATAAGTACTGTTAAAAATTTCATATTGTATTACTTATTAACAAATATTTCAAATTTTTTGATACAAATTGATTTAATAGAATGACATGTCTTGTAAACCGGTGCAGATATCAGACATAGTGATGTTCCATCCTATTTATGATCAGTCTAGAGTTAAAAGATAAGCGTGTCACAGATAATATTTCCAAATTATCATAATCAATCTGATCTATTGCACATATTGATATTACTTTCAGCTGTACTAAGGGTTTTTTATTATATATTTATTTTTGTTATTTGTACATAAATGTTCCTTGGAGACAGATTGATGCCATCGTAACTTGAACCTTTAAATAAGTATTTTTGGATCGAGGTTCAAAATTTATTTAATTGAAAAATTTTCTTGCAGTATCTTGATAAATTTTATTTGTAATTTGTAAAAAAAATTGCACACCAACACCTTTATATTTTGGTAATTTTTTAGGTTAATATAACTTCAAAATGTATTATAGTTTTGTTTATTTTTCTGTGTTATAGATAAAAGAGGCAGACTTCCTTCATTATGACTTCATATTTGGCATGGATGAAGAAAACATGAAGGAATTAAAACGCAGGGCTCCAAAAACAAGTAAAGTTCAACTGCTTCTCTTAGGAGATTTCGACCCTGAAGGAGAAAGGATTATAAGGGATCCTTACTATGTAAGATATTTATTTATGCTACATATTTTTTACTGTTAGCAGTGACATCAGCTGTTGGCAAGGGATCACCCAATTTGGGAAATGCACCCTTGCAGTAGCAGGTCCTTAGGCTTGGATCCCTCTGCCACCTGCTGTTCGTAACTGTGAGAATGAAGCTGCATTCCGCGCAAAATTAAAAACCCATTTATTCTCGGAATCGTTTAAATAATTCATTCCTATAATAGATAGCTATTTTTTTCTTAATTAATTATAAATCTTTATCCTTTTATTCTTAGACTTATCGCTTTTTTAAATTTTTTATAATATCATTATATAGTTTTACCATTAACTAGTATCTGTACTTATATGTTTTCCGTTAATCTATTATATATAATTATAGGAGTTTTTTATTTTTAGACTTTATCGCTTTTTAATTTTTATAATATATCTACAGGATATTGTGTTATATACCGTGTTCATATTTTTACCATTTATATATCAATGTTTAATACCATCTCAATTTTATTTTTAGTACTGTGTAATATGTAGAATTGTAATGTTTACCACTGTTTATCATTATCCCTTATAATAATCATTTAATATAAGCTTAATTTAAATTATGTTGCAGCGCCCTAGAAGTAATAGTTTACAAAAACGGCGCTATAAAAATTATCCATAGTTTTTGTTATTATTATTTATACGTTTTTTACTTAAAAAGGCTCTTTTATGACAAACTACCCAATATTTTTTTATTCCCCTATAAAACAAACTTTTGAATTAGTAATATACTTAAGTATTTCTATAGTAATATTAAAATAATACATTAGAGGTATATTTAAAAATTTAAGAATTCATTCTCACCTCATACATTTATTTTTAGACCAGATAAACTGTGTTAAGTTCGATGATAAGAAACATTCATTGATTGCGTTTTCTTTTTAAGTATAAAAATCTTATTATACAACTATTATTTTTTGTATATTGTATATATATTTTTTTTAATGGTCAAAATGATCTTAAAAAATCATTAATATTCCCATTATAAATAGATTGATCATGATCACGAAAAGTATTGTACTGTGTACAAAATAGTGCCCATATTATCAGTGATTTAAGCAGCTACTTCTAGTAATCCTAAAACATTGTACAAATTCCTTTTTGTTTAATTCAGGAGTGTAATTTAAACTTCCGATAGATGATAGTTTCCAATAATTGAAAACTCGGAACAATAAGCCCTGAAATGTTCTATTTTATTTTTATCTTTATTTCAGGATGACGATTCTATCGGTTTTGAAAAATGCTACGTTCAAGCAATGCGCTGCTGTCAGGCTTTCTTGGAACAACAATCGTAATGAATATGACATGATATTAAAATACTTATTTACAATGAAAATATGACAAGGTATACTGCAGCAATAATATAATATACACCCAATAAAAATTTGTTTTTATCCTTTTGATCTTAAGCCAGGATATTCCATAGGAATAAATAAACATTGTCACAACCTAATTCCTACTTGCGTTTTTCATGATTTAACATGGATTTAGATCTGGAAGGCACGGCAACGTGAATGATACTCCTACCTGTTTATCTATTTTTTTTCAAAATTTTAGTCTTGGAAAATAAAATAAAAATATTATTGATACAAACCTACACATATAAAATTACTGTAAGGTCTATTGAAGTAAATAAAAAAACAGTATTAATATTTTCAAAAATTTTTATATACCAAATAAAATACTGTAACAAAATGAATAAACATTAAACATAAATAATATTAGCACAACACTTAAATGCACAACTCCAGGAATATTATGTTACACAATTTCCTTTATATTTTTTATAAATAGTTTACACATAAAAAACATAATATGAGTTATGAATTGGTTTAGCTGATGCTCAAAATGACTATTTTAAAAATATCTTTGAATAAATCATATGATTAATATGCAACATGAAAGGATCTCCCTAGATTAGGTGAATTTTTACTTTTAATAGTAATTTTTCAATAACCGATGAAATTATTGCAGACCAATTATTTCTGGAAAATATAAATAAAAATTAAAAAAAAATGACCCAATTGATAAATTTTAATATAAATTATTGCATTTTGAAACAAAGCTGAAACAAAAGCGGCAAATTTACCAATAGATAATAAATTATTTACACAAACAAAATAAATGTTCAATATTTTTATAATCTTTATTTATTTTTAATTTACGCTTAGCGTTATTTACTTTTTGGAAAAAAAAAGAATTTTTATATTGCACATAATGCGGTCAATGATTAAACATTTTTATAAATAATTTAAAATCTAATCCCAAGTTTAATATTATAATTACGTAACTTTGATTACCCATTCACTATATTTAGATATTACATATATTATATAAAAATTTGGTAACGGTTAACTTTTTACATTAGCACAATAAAAATATGCATAAATAATTCAATTTACATAACAGTTTTGGCACAGCACTATTAATTAACATATTATTTATTATTTTTGTGCCATTGTTAAAAATAAAACATAATACATATATATTAACCCTTTACAGGGCATAACTTTGGGGAACTTCTAAACAATTTTTTTTCAATGCTTATGTGCTTTTATATTATATTCAACAATTTAGGTATGGTATATACCTATTAGCCGAGAACATTAAGGGGTTAAAAATAAATGCACAAGCTTGGAAACTTTAAATTATGAGAGTATTTTTTAAAATATAAATATTTGTAAAATAAGTACATTTTTAATAATTTTAAGTGTTTGGAAACTAGTGACAATTTAATGGCTTTAAACAAAATACACTGCTCTTTACCATCATATTTGTGAATGATTTATTTAATCAATCAAATAATAAAGAAAAATAATTTTCAAATATGTATTGTCATCAGTCTATTTTTCAGATATTAGATTGCCTCCCTTCAGAAGTTGCAATGCTTTAATTAGATTGTCATAGTTGCCTTTCTAAAAGTAAATAATATTTCACAAAGTACTCCTAGACTTTCCAAATTCTTCCCTTCTGCGATTATAATTTTATTTTCGATGTTCCGTAAACTGATCTGAACTTTCTAGAGAGCATTCGGGTATTTCGCTGTAACCTCTGAAAATAGAAATAAAATACACTTTAGATTACCTACTCTAAGCACAAATAGTAAATTAGACTAGTCTCCAAGATGGATTACTACAAACAAAGACAAACTTTATGGCTGTATCAAAGGTGTTACAGATCAAAGTACTTGTCTATTACAAAAATACAAATAAGTAAATTTTAAACTTATTTAGTTATTAAAATAATAACAATACATTCAAGTTATTAAAATAAATAAATAATTAAGCAACACCCGAAGCAGATATGAGATCAATCGTTTAGCCTTATGTGTATAAAAAAAAAAAGATACAAAGTTAAAGATGCAGCCAGAACAGGAGTCGCTGACCAGAGTTTGTTTTCCTCTTGACATCTATCTTTAGAAAGCAGTGGAAGAACTTTTAGAGAAGGATGAGAAGATGCAAAGGAGATGCAAAGGAATAAACAAAAAGTAACAACTTGCATAGTATAGATAATGTTTTCTGGGTTATTATGCCGTGTGTTTATGGGCTGAATCGGTCCTGAAGATGGACACTGCAATGTGCTCCGAAACGTCAGCAACAAACACGGCATAATGACCCAGAAAAATATCTGTATTCTGAAAGCCGTGAAAACCTACAAACTAACTAGGATAGAAATTACAAATTTAGCATTAAAAATAATGAATTAAGAAATGTGTAAAACTCACTGATTGTTAGTGGTCTTTGTTCTTTTGACCGCAAGTCTATATATTTTTGTGGTATAAAACAATTCTTTATGTATATTTAGGACTTGTTTAATGCAATAATATAAACACATACCTCATTCTTCAAAGCCATTTTGGAAATGTGATTTTTCCTTGCCAGTCCAATTCTCACCCATTCTGGTTTATCAGGAATAGCTTGATGGAGAACATATCTCACTCCTAGTAACAAGTGTTCCAACACAACAAAATAGAAGAATAAATCTTGAGGCTTCATCTCCAGGCTTTCAGAATAGCTTCTTATTTGAGGAGACAGCCAGAGAAGGCCACAATTGGTCATAATAGACATTGCACCCACTACTTCAAAAGCTCTCTGAAATACAAACAAAATTATGTATTTTGAAGGTTTTAAGAGCTAAAATACACTATCATAGAGGGATCAAACCATGGTGGAAAAAGAGGTCATTATGATGGCAAGCTGTCAGTTTGATCAGTAAAGAGATATACTGTGATTTTTCTAAAGCTTGGGTAATTGTGATGTTTCTCTCTTGTTATTTGAGCCTCTTGGGCTGTTGAGATGGTTAAAATAAAATATGGTATACAATACAAAATAAAAATCCTGCACATTGGGATTCGCTCTTACCTGCCAAGCTCCAATGTCTTTGACTTTCCTCGCTAGAGGTCTTTGGTAAACTCTACACAGTTTGAAGGCATCTGCTCTTATTTCTATAATATTGTTAGCAACCGCCCAGAAAGCCGCCAGTGGATATACCGAAGAAAACAACACCTTAAAAAGCAAAATCAGTGAATTTTAAGTCACACAAGTACCTTTAATAGTAGTCCAAATACAATATTATCGTGTATTCTTTGCCATTATTGCATTCAAAGAGGTTCTGTATAGTAATAATTATTGTTCTCTGTGCATCAGAATCAATAATACAATACCTTCATTAATTGGTCTTACAATACATAATGAATTTTTTAACTAATTAAATTTTCTTATGATAAAATGAGGACTGAACAATCTAAATGGCATCTCAGAGTCTTAGAAAAGCAATCAGCAAACCGGGACTGATAAAAAATCATTACCAATAAATTCATATATTATACATCTGATAAATAATAAAAATTCACATGTGGCGATAGATTGATTTCAATTATTATATTGTAAACATTTGATTCAAAGAAACGTCTGTATTATATGCTAATTAAATTTAAATGTATCTTTTCTCCATACATACCACATAGCCAAACTGAATAAACAGTTCTAAATAATCATCGTAAGTTCCTTCGTAGTCTTCCATTTTCCCTTCTTCGTCAGCCTGATCGATGCGCGGATCTTCGTAATGGAGACACTCTACATCTTGTAAGATAGTTGGTACAGTGACTAGATTCTCATTAAATGAATAACTTCTCTTTTTACCAGATTTTGTTGAGGGGTATCCAGAGAAAATGCTCTTTACGCTTTCCAACTAGAAATATTTAAAAGGCATTGAATATTTTTTATTTTTATGGGATGTATGTTATATCTTTTTTCTCTTGAACTGATGCAGAAATGAACTATTTGGAATTTTGAGCCTGCTTGAACTCCAGATAACATTTTTTTTATTATTTTTTTTATTAAAAGGAGATTATTTCAATAATAAACAATATTCTTATGTACCTTATTGAATGAACCACGTAAAACTAGAGGGAGAATAGCTTCTTGGAAGTGGTTGATTGCCTGTAATATAATAAGCATCGTAGCTACTTGTTGCTTTAGCATTTCTGGATCTTGAAGGTAGAACGCTATGTAGAATAGAGACATAAAATTGTTCACAAATTCAAATAAAACTAATTTTATTACACGATGCCTCTCATACTGTGATTGTGTGCGGTGATTTTCTGAAAAAAATAAAAAAATTGTAGATTGCAGAATTTTAACATACAATTCTTTCATAACAAAAAAAAAATTCGTGCGGGCTGTACAGATGTTTAAAAAATTTATGTTATTCTTTTTTTTTCAACACGTTCGCTCCTATGTGGAGCATGTGGACAACACTAGATTCCTCCAGGAGACCCTTTCGCAGGCTAACGCTCAAGTTCACAAAGTAATTACTGACACAAATGAACTCCAAACTATTACTTTAATTATTTTTTTTATATCCCTTCAGAGATGTGGTAGAATTTTTTAAAATTCAGGAATATGGGTATTCGAGCGTTTACAGGGCTTATGACCTGTCATTGGCTGGGTTAAGTGGCCACTTTATGTAGGTACTACAAGATTCCCCATTCCACTCATTAGCGAATATCCACACCAGGTAACATTTTTGATTTTGTATTTATGCTACGAATCAAGAATCATCCACCAGCGATTTGAACGCGCCATCTATGCATTGATATTGAAGTTAAGTATTTTATTAGCAGATTGCTTTATTTTTATGTAGTTAAGACTCTTTTGACGAGTTAAATTAAGTACTAGTAATCGCCTGCAGATGACTCTGCAATTTATTTTACTTATATTTAGACCAGGAATTTTATACAACATTTTGGGGTCGTGTTCAAATACTTGCACACAAATCTGGATTTTATCCCAAGACGGGAGTAGGTATATTTTTTATTTTTTTATATCCCTTCAGAGATGAGGTAAAATTCTACCTCATCTCTGAAGGGGATATAAAAAATATACCTACTCCCGTCTTGGGATAAAATCCAGATTTGTGTGCAAGTATTTGAACACGACCCAAAATGTTGTATTACTTTTTATATTTTTTTGTTTTTACACGAATACAGTTATTGTAATAGTTTTTAAAACTGTACATTTTAATTACAGCTTCTGATTGGTTAAAAAGTTAAAATGGATATAAAACTTGTTGATGGTACACTATAATGTCATACATATTTAAAATAAATAAGGGATATTAAAAATAATTACCCCATTCAGTAAGAAAAGTGGCAAAACTTCTATACATCAAATTGACGATAAAAACGATAGCCGTATAGATAATGCTCGGTATCATGATAATGTAACTGTTGGGATCAAATTGTAATTTAAGTTCATCCTCCGCCCAGAAGGACCACAACATTATAACAAAGCCTCCACACAAACATAAGAAAACAATTGGCAAGGACACACAGTACATCTGCAAAAAACAAACAAAAAAATATGAAAAAAATAAACTAAAACAACCAAATATTTGTTATTATTTATTACATTACAAATTGGAATTTGAATAAAATAACTAAAACCATAAAAAAAAAGCTGTGGATACGAAAAATAAAGTTTTAGACTGATGCTTATAATCACGAAATGAGTCTAGCTATGTTCATGATATGTTTTATGTATAAAATTTTAATTAAAATTGTAAGCGTATTCTAGGCCTGCTTATTTTACAAGGTATCATGTTCCCGGTGTCCTCGACGTCCACTGCTGATAAACCGTCAACCGTTTACGTTGGGGTTAGGGAATGCGAACCTGTCTTGGGGAACATACAGGAATTGGCGGCCGAATGCTTAGCTTGGAGGCAGTTTGTGGAATCTATACACTCCACATAGGGAGCCGAAATGGAATGATGGCGATTGTGAATATGTGTACAACATATTCACGTCCCAGTTCAGGTATTTCTTTAAGCTGTGGTTGTTGTGACAAAGTATCTTGGATATATTGAACAGACGAGGTGTTCGTATAATTATAGAATAGTAAGTCGGCGACCAATATTAGTAATAATTTGCTAGTTCAAAAATAAGCATTTTGAATCTCAGGAGCTGAATATCAAACAATAAAATTAATCCACTATTGTCATTTATACAGTAAGATGTTTTGAATACCATTAAAATAAATCCATTTGTTAGATAATAAAGTTATGAATACAACAATGTAAGAATTTATAACAATACCTTCACATTAGTCATCCATCTTGGAGCAACGGGTAATGCTTTTTCCCGTTACAGGATCTATCCCCATTTTTCCTTGGAAATTAGCCCTTGGCTCATCAAGACTGGTCATACTAATAGTTCCCCAATTGAATGCTAATTCATTACTTTTTCTTCTCCAAACCTAAAAACAGTACTAGATAGGTTTATCCCTGTGCATGAAATTAAATTACTTACATAAATATGGTATGCATTGTTATAATATTAGGTATAGTAATGATGTTTTTGAACTTACTTCTAAATATACAATCACCCACAGAATATTAAAAATACAAAAGAATACGAGTGTTTCGTGGCTTAAAAACAATTGTATAAATCCCAATATCATTGGAAATATTAAAGCAGTCGTGTAAAATCCTATAAATATGAAATACAATGCTACAGCCTCTCCAAAATAAGTTCTTATCTCCTCTGAAAAAATAAAAACAAATATAATAAATAATTTGAAATGCAATGTGTTTTTTACTCAAATAATAAATCGTCTACAGAATATTTTAGAGATCAATTAACTTTTTAGTTACTAATGAAGTTATAAGGACATTTCAATATTGTAGTTTTAAATAGTTAATCTGAGTTGAATTTATTAATAAAAAACACAAATGATTAAAATCTAATCTAGTATAATATGATGTTGCGAAATATGTCATACTCTACTTTAAACTACATGAATAAGGTTTGACATTATTTGAATCTTACCAAAAAAGGTTGTTTGCGGAACAGAGCCATAAACCATTGTGATCCAAGTTTTCTTAATGCATCCTCATCATGCAATGCGTATATTTGTTCTATAATACCGGCTTGCAATAACGCTTGCATTATGGATTTTCCCTTGATAAAGAGAGATATTATTATGCCCTGGAACATGATTCTCGTCGACAGTAGCTCGAATATTTTCCAATTCATGTCTCACTATAGTTTGTCTTTCAGATGTTGAAAGGAAATCGTTTACGTGCATTCCATCTTCCAAGAATTCATCTAATTGACTGACGAGGAATTCTCTTAAGACTCCAGAGTGGTCTCGCTTGACTATTTCGATTTCTTCGGCCACTTGCAGGAATTTGATCTTAGATGCAGATATGTGCAATATGAGACCCTGAAAACAGTTATGTATGAAATGCAATAAAAGATTTTGAGGATAAGGAAAAAGTCAACATGAATAAAATTTTATGCAAATAAAAGTAAACACTTACTAATGGACCAATCAAATATTTGAGTAAGTATCTTATGAGGGAGGAATCAGAAAATTGTTCATGTAAGTGCAAAACCGCAAATAAGACAACGATCAAAATGTTAAGGGAGACAAAAAGGTTTTTACAAATTATAAATATGTTTGTTTTATATGTATGTTTACCAGTATTCAAATAAAATACTTGATTTGCGGTATTAAGTTTGAACGATGGCTAGTCAATTTCAAAATTTGAATTTACCAATCATTTCAACCTATGCCGTTGATAATAAAACATACCTCATTTTCTTTGTACGGTTGTCTCCGAACTAGAAGTTCAGCTCCTGAATCTTCTCGTTTTCCTCTTATTTTTCCTATAAACCATGCCAGAGCTTTCTCGTTTGCTTTCTGGGAAAATTTCATCACAATATACGTCTGTGGAAATACTACCCCGTGCTCTCGTCCGAAGAGCTGTTATCGTCGAATTGCGAAGACATTGTGACTTTATTTGGAAATTATAAGAAAAAAATTCTAGTATAGAGATATTTCTCCCATTCTTGATATTTTTGCTGGTATCTGTAAATTTAAAATTAATTTTGCAATGTCGGTGTAAGAATTAGGTAATATTAGGTGAAAGAAATACATAATTTTACTTAAATACTTTTATTTTGAAGGAGATGCGTATGGACTTAATCAAGTATTGCTATCTATTACTAGACACTTAGACACAGATTATTTTATCAATTTAATACCAAAAACTAAAGGTAAAATAATATTTTATAACCTTGACTTAATCAGTATTAAGTACTTAATTCATATCACTATCATCACTGTACTTAATAGTTGGAAATACATATTTTTATAGATGTCTTTAACTATTGACGTACCGCCTGTGAGTTCAAAATACTACAAAGCTAGAACGGGAACAATATTTCATTTGGGTTGATATTAAATCAGCTGTCATTTGACAGATATGATGACAGCTGAGCAAAACAATATTATAATGATGAATAAATGGATCCAAAATTTAAGTAAACCGGACAAAGAATTGCACAAATTCAAGTTTTACTAAGTAAGAAAACGATAGATGGTTTATATTCAATGACTTAGTTGGATGAAATCCCAAATTCTTTAGGTATACTTTTATTATTGTTGAGTGGGTGATATTTTTTCATACTTGTATAACCGGGCAATATTAATATGTACACGTATGCACGTATTTTGCGTTTTTAAACGAATGGAACTATCTATTTTAATTCATAAAACAGTTATAGATTACACAGTAGACTTGCGCTACTGGCAAAATTATGCGAGAAGTCTCACTTGCTATTTTAAGCAATGAAAAGTGATTACGCCTAACCTAAATTCAATGCTGCATCCTGTGTTTTCAATGGAAATCTATTTTTACCCGTGTTTATATTACAATATTCTGAAATGAAGCCATAATGCATGTATGTAAAATCGTACCTAAGTTACAGGAAAACGACTTCGACGATCAAAAGCAAAATCAAACTTCTAAATAGTTTTGATAAGTTTTTCAAACGCAGAAAATGTATTATTTAACGTTATACGAAATACACATAAGTAAACACATTTTTAATGCTAGAGTTGCGAGATTTATAGCGTAAATGAAGAGGTTTCAAACTCACCAAAAGAAAAGTGCGAAAAAAAAAAGAAAAATGAATAATGCACGAAAATCGGCGAAAAGTTTTCAATATTGTTATTATTATTCTTTAGGTACCTAGTACCTACAGTTATGTAAGACTGCTACTGACATCTGTACGGGACTTAAAATATTAAGCAGGTTATCTACTATAACGTTTAATTTGCTTTTTTATATTGCCAACAGATGTCCGACTTAAGCCTATTTTAGAAATTAGAAATAAAGTTTGTAAAAATAATACCTACTATATTATACCTAAAGAATAATAAATAAAAAATATTAGGGATTCCTTTGTAGAAAGAATGAATAGAAAATGAAATAAATAGGTTTTGTCCGTGTTTTCATCGCTTTAAGTCAATAATTTTTGTATTTTTATTGAGTATGTATTTTATACTTAGGTACTTACCTTATTATGTTCCATAATGCCATTTATTATTTATTTACGATGTGAGATTGTATTAATTTGAAAACATTTTATTAATAATTATAATTAATAGAAATAATTAATTTATGAAATTGATTTTATTTACGGTAACAATGTTATTATAACAGTAGGTAGGTACCTGTCTAAACAGAATGCATCCGTGCAAAACTGATTAAATTATCATCATGTTCAAAAATTGTATATGTTTAATCGAATTGACATTAGCTCTAGCTGAAGTATTTCCCGATTCACTAAATTCGAGTTTTTGTATAAGAGTTGTTAATTTTATAAAATTAAAGTATGAAATTTGTAACTTGTGTAGGTACCTACTTGTAACTGTTTTTTTTTCGTTCAAACAACTCGATTTTAATAGGTATATTTTTTATATTGGTGGAAAAGGCGGAGGCTTGAATATTTTACTTATTTATTTTTATATATTTTTTATGTTTACACGTATGTACTAATGGTTACACGTCATATACGCGTCACAACTGCGATAGTACCTACATAAATATATCAATGAAGTTAAGCTTGTAATCTGGGTCCAGTAATAGGAACTTCTCAATAGTACGCTAGTATATCCAGGTACTACTTTTGAGAGGTTTGATTTTAAATTATTAATTAATGTTGTATTTTGATGTGAAATGCAATATTAACAATTTAAATATTTAAGAGTAGGTAGGTAGGTGCCAACCCTAAAAAATGATGACAATGCGCAAAAGACAGGCGTAAGCAGGCTGGATTATTTGTACAGGTAGTTCTGTAACAACAGTAAAGCCCCCTCTTCACGATGGGCCACGATGATGGTCTACTGAAATTGGCCATGGTGTAGAGAGCGCTCTTGACCAAGAAGAATATCGAAGGTCTAACAGTCCGTACAAGCCTATATTTTGAGAACAGAGGAGCAGCGGACTACAGAGCAGGAATCACCAAAAAATCGAAATGTAGAAGATACAGCGAGCTGACAACAATGGTTGACGAATAAAGTCGGTGTGAACAATAGTACCACGGGCCATTGACGGGCCGATTCGGCTGTCTGTCCCCTGCCATGGGAGAAACCCGTCAATATATAATATTATATTATATTATGGGGGCACAATCGGCCCCCGATCTGTATCATCTTAGCTGCACCGCCTTTTGAAAGCGGAGTTGACAGGTGACCATGCTTTTTAAATTTTTAATGTTTATCGAAATCTATACGAAATTTTGTATTCCCCGCGAATCACATAATATAACTAATTTTGGGCATTAAAAAATAAGATAACAGGATTGCGTAACATAACATTTTAACAATTATTATTAGGTATAATATATATTACATACACATACATATAATACAATATGCTTATTAATTACATAAACAGGAATGATGGGATTCTTGTTCAGAAAACTGTACAGTCTGTCAAAAGACATGATAAATGTACGTATTTTTTCAAGTGCAATCGTAAATTATTGTATGTTTGCGAAATTGTTAATACAGCTAATAATGTAAACATGTTAATTGTTTTTTACGTTTTAAAAGCATTCAACCTATCAGTATCTATTTTAAAAAAAACATTAACTGTCAGGCCAGCCAAACGTTTTCGCTTTATACGGGACAGTTTGCAAACTGTACAGTTTTCTGTCCCGTATAAAGTGCGTTTTAATCACACACATATTATACATTTAATACTCACACATCTGTCCAGAAAATGGAGACTGCAATTTGCTCCAAAATGTCGGCAGGTAATACAAAGCCCAAAAACATAGATGTATATAATATTATTATTATTATTTGTTATGTGTATACACAGATGTGAAAACTGCCAAAAACGGCTTTAAAGATTAGGTATAGGTCGCGTCTAAGTATTTTAAAAACAATAAAAAAAAACCATGTTGTTATTAATTTATAGATGTAAAGTAAATGTAGCTAAGATAAAAACAATATCGCTAGACGATTGATCTTAAAATTTTCACCTGTCGAAGCACGACATTTTAATTTTAATTTACGATAATATCTCAATAGATGAAGAGGCTTTTTGCAAGCTCGGGAATATGAACATTCAAGCGTTACAGGGTTTATGACCTGTCACTGGTTAGGTTAACAAGATGTTAATTATTTTATATATATATTTAGGTACATCCAGGACTTTCTTAAAAATTCAAATTAATAAAAAAGAAAACAATGGTTACCCCAATTTTTTATTCATGTCGCACATTGGATCAAGTTAAATAAGTCTACAAATAGCTTGATGTTTGAAGAATTACGTTCTGGATTAGTAAGAGACAGAGATATCCACCTGTCGCAAGGCACAGCGAGATAGAGATACACCCAAGGTAACAAGTGAGATGGATTGACATCGAGTCTCGATAAAAGATTCCGATTATCGCTTTTATCATCATCGATAGTCGATACAATTTCCCTGTATTCCAATTTCGATAGGTTATAAGTATTCTATCTATCTTTACAAATCCAATAGTTTGTAGGTACCTACCGTAGATTTGGAATGAGGAATTTGTTAATTTTTTCACTTTATTTTTTTAAACTGATAAAAACGTGTTTTGATGTGGCCTCAAAATGATGATTAATTTTTTTTATGGAAAAGTAAGAAAATAAAATAAAAACTGGCACGCTACTACAACTACTACTACATTCCCTTATCCGTACCCAATGGTGCATAGAGCACTGAATTGGTACACCGAGTGCAGTGTATTTTGATGATTTTATTACATGAAGGTAGGATGATCAGTCTTACACTTCACTACCAGTCCAAGGTATCAGACATAAAATATTAATATGAAAATCACACGTAAATAAATATTTCATGTTGACCCCCTACGGGAAATGAACCCGCGACCTCATGCACGGTAGCCAAATGCGCTACCGCTAAGTTTTGCGTCTCCGTCATGGAATTCCTACCAAGAATTGCTGCTGAATGCTTTTGAATAAAAAATGCGAAGAAAAAATACTGACCATCTTACCTTCATGTAATATAATGATCAAGATACACTGCACTTGGGGTACCGATGCAGTACCCTATGCACCATTGGGTGCGGATAGAGGAAAGTAGTATTAGTAGAAGAAAAAGTATCGTTCATTTTTATTGTTTGAATGTGGTATGTTCATTATTTGATTATTTGCTTCGTGCTTTCGTAACATCACATTTAGGACGAAAACGACCTAATTTAAAATACCAATTATTCGGAAATTCTCAGTAGAAGCAAGTAAACACCATCGTATTTACAATTTGACATCTCAACAGAGACGAGAAATTTGGAAGGGAATATGGATATCTAGGCGTTTACAGGGCTTATGACCTGTCATTGGCTGGGTTAAGTGGCCACTTGATGTATTACAACATTCCCCATTTCACATAGTATTTGATATCCATATCTGCCAATATCCATATCTGCCATCGTATTTGTTTATATCGATTTCTTCTTATTTTTTTATAGGAAATTATGTACCTTTCTGTGTTAAAATAAAATATAAAACAAATACTAAATTATGTATAATGTTCATTTTTTTTGTTTTTTATGATGATATATCATTACAACCTTTTTTTGAATAAGGTTGTTTTCGTCCTAAAGGTGCGACATGTAACTTCACTTTGCAAGTTTTTGAAATGAATAAAATGTTCAATTTACATGATTTATTGTGCAATTAGAAAACTTTTATTATACAAGTAAACTCTTGTCGCTAAAGCTTCCAGATACAAGATTTTTTCACCTTCTTTGCTCATCGAGAAAAAAATAGTTTTATTTAACTTGGTGGCTTTTTTGTTATCGGACAGCAGTTTGGCCAAAAGAAATATAATGCCATTACTATATTTTCAAATCAATTCAAAATCAGAAATGTAACTAAGTTAAATTTATGAAATGTTTATTTATTATGATTATAAAATGTATAATACAATGACAGCCTTATAATATAAATAGAATACATACTATTTTGTATACATACCTATTAGGTGTCCCTTATTTTCGAATTTGAGTATTATTAATGTTTTTTTTAAAAACTTTGAGGCCTCGTCGGCACGAGTTAAAATCATTGTACACATATGAAATTTCGTATCTAAATAGGCCAAAGTAATTGTAAAAAAGATAGAGGGTATGCGTTTTCAAAATCGAAAAATTTTTTTTTTTGTTCATATGCTATATTGTTTTCACCCTACTAGGGTGTCCCTTATTTTTCAACTAGATTATTATTTAATGCATAGGGCCCACTTTCTTTTGTATTGCTATAAAACACTTGTTCAGAAAATTTCAGTTCATTTGGAATACAGTAACCCGTGCCAACTTGCATCGGAACATGTTCATACAACATGAAGGGAATTTCTTAAATTTTAAAAAACTTTGAGGCTTCGTCGGCACGAGTTAAAATCATTGTACACATATGAAATTTCGTATCTGAATAGGCCATAGTAATTGCAAAAAAGATAGAGGGTATGCGTTTTCAAAATCGAAAAAAAAGTTTTTTGGTCATATAAGGGACACCTAATACAGTATGATACGTATAAATATTTATATTTTTTACAAATCTAAAATTATAAACTAGGTGCTTCAAAGCTCACTCGACTCACCCTGTTTTACTGATAAATTTTAAAATGTTGACAGCACCCTTCACAGGGCACGCGTCAGATTTTATGACAAAGATAAAACAACCGTTGATTGGTCAAACGTTGTCCTTTGTTGCCGCCTAAACACAGTACACGGCACGGTGACCCGGAAATAACGTGGGAGGCTTCACAACTTGAGAAACGCCGCGCGCCTTCTGCAGGTGACACTTTCAAAGCAATCTTCATTTTTCCGACAGACGATTATTTCCGGTCATGCGCACGCGCCCTCAACAAAAAAGTACCCATGTAATAAATAAATAAATTAACAGTATTGTTACTGTTTTTGTATTTAAATGGTGATCCTGTCGCGTGCTGCTGTGTATAATGATAATCAAAACAATTCATTTAAATGGCCTTTCATCTACCGACTCGTTTTATAAGTTTAATCAGAAAAATATGTGAAGGCGCACAACATTTCAAATACCTAATTATGTTTTTGTCTCATAATTATTTATTAACCTAAATTTTAGAACTGGAACTTATATTAATTTTATGCGTTTCATGCAAACATATTAAAGAGTATATTTAAAATTAAGAAATTGGTTTGTGATGCTCATTCTATGAAAAATAAACAACTTTTTTGGGTGCCACAAAGCTCGTGAAAAAAATAGGATATATATTATAAATATTAAATTAAATTACAGTATTTAACCCAAACCCAAAAATCCATTTAAGTAACCAGATTATTGACCACAATGCTAAAATACTTACATAATATAATATATCTTATAAATTGAAGCATGAAGTTTACACGCATTTTAGAATTACGATTTCCAATTTTGTCACAACAATTTATAAATCATATCTGTTTAATTGGCACTTTTTTGTGGTGTAGTATTTATTGGTTTTGGCAAACATTTTGATTGCGTCTCGAAACCGCTAGATATAAAAAAGTCGATGAGTGTTTTTTTTACAAATTTATATACAAGGGGAGTATGCCAGAACAGAGTGGTGTGGCGTTTTATCCTCTGCCTACCCCTTCTGGGAAATGGCGAGATGGTTAGTTAGTTAGTTAAAACAGATTTTACGTAATGGCAATTCAATATTTTCCTGAGGATAACTAGACCCGAGGAAAGCCTGCAGCAAAAGAGAAGGATTCCATGTCGTCCCATAAATTTATAGGCACGGGTGACCAGTGGTTGTTTTGATTTCGGTTCCAAACTTTAGCAACAAAACGCCATTTTTAATAGGTTGATGGACGTTTATATTCTTATTTGGATCCTCTGCAATGTGCAACAATGCCGCATGTTTGTGCGTACGTGTAATAAGATTACTGTCCTAAAGCGCAGTCTATGTGAAGATTACATGAGATCTGACGTTTGTAGGTGTCTATGTCTACCGACCGTCCAGTCTACAGTACTAGGCCGCTCTGTTTCCTAGGCTTATCGCTGGTCTGTACGAAAAACGACACAATTCAACATTTAATTATTTTAATAAATGCAATAAATGTGAATATGAGTAAATGTAAGATTGTAGTTAAAGCCGCAATTAGAGCCACGCCGCGTGTCGCCACGCCGATCGAAATCGAGTGATCTGCGTAGCGTCAGATCGGTCGGCGACACGCGGGACATGTCTAATATTATCATTTTCATACTAAATGTATGAAATCGATTCCAAACCCACGCGTTGCGACACGCGGCGTGGCTCTAATATAATTGCGGCTTAATAGAGTTAGCTCGAAACAGGTCCAAAAACTTTTATATCTGGATAGTATGTTCACTAGATATTATGGAAATAAGGATATTGGAAGGAGGGTAACAGATTTAATGGTGCTTAAAAGTCTGTCTTAGCAAATAAATTCTAATCGAAAGAGGCTAAATTAGCAGTTGATAACCAAGTTCTCGAATGTGTTGCAAAACTATGTATGAAAGGAGCACTAATGTCGAACTTAGAGCAGAATCCAAGGATGAGACAAGCATTATCGACAAAATTCATTAATTAATTCTGAGATGAACAACGACTTAATAATTTATGATGCGAATGTACCTGGGTGTAGAAGTCGATGAAGGCCGAGAAAGACAAGGCATGATCAAGCACAACAAATAATTGAAAGTAGTCATATGAAAAGTCGGAACAATCGGCGTGCGTGCAGGAGAAGATGTGACTATGAATGTGGAGGAAGCAAGGGAAGTGTGGTGTGGCGTTCTATCCTTTTTGTCGACCCCTTCGAGGAAACGTCGTGATAGTTAGTTAGATTCAATAAATGCTTTTATTTTCGCTCCAAGACTTGAACCTGTGTCCTTCTGATTGCCCGTCAGTTGATCTACCCACTGAGCAACTTTAATTAGATTAACCGAGAAATTGACGAATGCGTAATTAGAATTGTAAATCTTTTTTGTTCTTTGTACTGTGTTTTCGAAGCTGTATGTAACTGAATATATGAAAAAAAAACAGATATAAATATTTATTTGTTTTTCTGGTAAAAACTATTTACCATTTATCTTGTACCCGCTTTCTTTGTAGCGGTCTCATAATTTTTATATTTTGAGTTATGTCGTTTTTCTTCCAGACCAGCGTTATCATTTACACATATGAGAATACCGCGGTATCAGAGCAAACTGCATAATATTATAATATTATAGTTGGTGTAGATCAGCGCTTATGTCTTACCGTCAAAAGGATTTGACAGTATCTTGGTGTAATTATCTACAGTTATGATTGCCTCATTGTAGGACAAACGACTTATATTCAAATGTGTACATTTTTTGCAGTACTGTGGCTTAAAAGCCATTAACATTAAATATTCTGGGATTTAGTAAAAAGTGTGTAAAGAGATATCCTCGTTCCTTACGGTGCGTTTAGAAGAAACTATCTATGGGTACAATTAGTTATATTTTTTTACCAATTTACATAATAAAGTTAACAATGTTTTTTAATTAATTTATTTCGTCATTTAAAGTTTCCTAACGAAATACTACACAAACATTTGATTTAAGGTGTTAAATTTGTAAGTAAAATAATTGTTTTTTTTTTACCAACATTTTGAATGTGTACAAATACTTGTAGACAAATTACTGGATTATACCCATGCTGGGCTAATATCAGATATTATTGATATGATGTAAATTTATGGAATGAGTTTCCAGAGTTTCTCTGTCTCTGTTGGGAAATCAATAATATCTGAAAACAATTGATTTTCATATTAATATTTCATGTGTGATGCTGCAGATAATGAAAGATTCATCTTACCTTCATGTAATAAAATGATCAAGATACACTGCACTTGGTGTACCGATGCAGTGCCCTATGCACCATTGGGTGCGGATAAGGGAAAGTAGTAGCAGTACTAGTCTTTCAATGCTTTCGCTGTGATTTAAAATTTCAATGGTCTTTCAAATTAGTGTTTATAAAATTAATGGCGCCATCATTTTCTTTCAGCGTATTTTGTCACTGAATAATACTGAATTTTATTTTCAGTATGCCTAGGTCTTAAAAGCTCTGCGTTCGGTCGGTCGTCACTAGACACGTGTGCTTGTAGAAACTTGATGTAAAGAGACGCCGCTCTGTCCTTTTGTTTCCTAACACAGCCATAAAGCAAGACAGTTAAAGGCATATAGATCAGGATGCCTGCTGACATTTATATGGACATGTTTCTCTCATACAAGGCGGCATTTGTTGCCTAGATCATGAGAACGCGCATGCGAAACGATCCATCATCTCTGGGAATACAGCGATCGAATTCGTAAAATATTACATCGGAACAGACAAAATTTAAAGATACAAAGAAGTAATGGATTTATATATTTGATCTACTCTCGAAAGCAACATTCATAGAAGATATGGCAGAGTAATAAATAGCAACATTCGAAAATAAAGCAAATTTCCAGAGAAAAAACAATTTAAAGTAAGCCTAAAAGTCTAGAATTTACCCTTCAAAAGAAGTTCAATAAACTGGTTCATATCTTCGATTATAACCTTTTTATTTAACATTATACAAGAAAAAACTCTAATCGTGTGTTTGCATTTTACCTTAGTCTAAGTTTTGGGCGTTAACGTTATTGTACCTGCATAAAAACATAAAGTGTAAGAATCAAGTAGGATATTCCCTGCAGTGGACTACTGAGGGATCTTTTCAATTGTTATTCACATTTTATTATAGGCTTCAGGTTCATAGATTTTTACAAATAAACATACCTAATGTATCGAAGCAAAGCTTGGAGTTGGAAAAGAAAAGATGAATGTAGATTGAATGCTGTTGAAATACGATCTCTCAGGCGAATGTGTGGTAAACGAAAGGTGGGCTAATGTCAAAATTAGAGCAGAATGCAATCAAGATAAGCATTATCGACAAAATTAGAAAAGGTATTTTACGATGCTTCGGTCATGTAGAGCGATTGAATGATGTAAGAACGGCTAAAATAATATATTTATGAAGCGAATTTTCCTGGGTGTAGTGTAGAGATAGGCTGTGAAAGATATGGCATGATCAAGTGCAAGTGGTCTTGTGAAAAATCGGAAATATCGGCGAGCGTGCCGGAGAAGATGTATGAATGTGGAGGAAGCAAGGAAGTGTGCCAGGACAGAGTGGTGTGACGTTCCATCCTCTCTGTCTATCCCTTCGCGGAAACGGCGCGGCGTGATGGTTGGTGCGTAATTTAGTTATACTAAATGAAAACATGTGTTAGGATCTGGAAGGATATTTCTGCTGTGTACTATTAAGGTCCAGTTTATTATTGAACCTCAGCTTGGCTGATGATCTCAGATCGCTTATTAACCATTAACCAGGGCTCTGAACCTCCTATCATTCTCCTATCTCCTGAGCAGCATACTGCACGAAGAATCCCGGGCGGATTAATTTAGGGCTGACTGGCAGAGATAGCGGCCGGATAGGCTGATAGAGTCGTATCGGGGATCGGCGGGAGCAAGGAGGTCCCGCCAACTGCGACCGCTGCAAATTTACTACTACAAGATCCTTGGCGGGATAGGGACGGCTTAACCCTTAAGAGCATACCACACCACGTGACTCGCGGCCGCTTCCACATACAAACGTATTCCTCGATTATCTCCCTGGAAATTAACATAAAACCTATGATTTTTTCACGCATTTTAGATACCGACCAGATTGCATCGTCTTATTTTTTAAATATTTTATTTGTTAAAGGAGATAAATAAATTATTAAAAAAATATGACCATACAAACACGCATCTGGTCGATATCTAAAAGTGTGAAAAAATCATTGCTCTAATGTTAAATTCCAGGGAAAAAATCGAGGAATACGTTTGTATGGGAAAGCGGCCGCGATCCTCGTGGTGTGGTGTGCTCTTAACTATTTACTTTTTATTAGGACACTGCATCAGGATTCCGAGTGTATCATGCCTTAATGCCAATCCGAGATATCAAATATGAAATTTTAATTTAAACATGAATTAAAATAAATCATACTTTCTATTATTCAGAACGAAACCGGATCCAAAAATTTAAAAAAATAATTTTAGAAATAAAAATACATAGAATCATTATATTTATGTTCATTTAAATTTTCGTGTAATGAGAGTTTCAATGTTTTAAAGCGTAATATAAAAAAAATAAAATAATAAAGATGAAAGGAATTTTTACTAATCACGTCCCTATTATTATTATCTTACATAACTACAGTAAATATTTTTTATTTTTGAGCAACACTTAATATCTTCTAGCTGTCACATTTCACTGTTGCGGATAGCCATTTCTGTATCTCTTCTCTCTAACGCCCTAGATCCTAGATTTCCATGTAGCTTTCCAAGGTACCTACTTCTACTAATGGCGCTTAATATTATATTGTAATGTTTATTTAAAACCAAAATACTAAACCGAAAAATCAAAATTAATTTTACTGAAAATACTACGGTGCAAACTCCACCAAAAGGAATACCAAGATTCTTCAACGGGAAGGAAAACTAGTGTTTAGAAAATTTACTTTTTCATGTTTTATTTATAAATGGCTTGTTTATTTTCTCAACATAATTAATATGGTTGCAATCACCATCGAGTGATCTTTTCACGGGGCACAGAATAAAATAAATCACGCGTGTACTAAACTAAGCAAAAAGCACCAACAGATTTAAAAAGCTCCTCCGTAGGTAACTTGGTGAGATGAACGATAAAGCTCGCTCGTGTAATTCTCAGAAGACTTTATTCGCAGTTCATTTTAAAGTAAAATTTCAACAAGCTCTGTGGCACTATGCAAAATATGCTTTTCTAAAAAGGACAGTGAATTTACAGCGCTGATATTGAATCAGTCTTTTGACTAAGTGTCGCTGTAATAAAGCATGTTCGAAAATTTTCCTTGGCAATTTAACACGTTAACTTCAGGAAGTATGGATTTTAAGAAAGGGACTATTTAAAAACAATAACAGCATCATCATACCATGGCAGTAGATACCAAGGGTTCGCCGGATGACAGTAGATACCAAGGGTTGCTGTGTCCGATGCTTCACGCTCTGAGTTCCTTACAAAGTTACACCACCAATATCTAATATTTTTCTACACCTATTCTCAAAACACAGCAGCCTTTTAATTTGGCCCTATTTCTGCCTGAACGCCCACGATAATATTTATTAATAATTTACATACATATTTTACAAAAGAAAGATAAGTGTCTTAAATCATAAATCTCGAATTAAGTAATTAGAGCAGAATGTAAGGCTGAGATAAGCATTATCGACAAAATTAAGAAAGGTCTATTACGTTGGTTCGGTCATGTAAATCGAATGGATGATGAAAGAACGGCTAAAATATATGATGCGACTGTGCCTGGATGTAGAAGTCGAGGAAGGCCGAGAAAGACATGGCATGATCAAGTAAAACAAGTGCTTGAAAGTGGGCATGTAAGAAGTCGGAATAATCGACGTGCGTGCATGAGAATATGTATGAATGTGGAGGAAGCAAGAGAAGTATGCCAGGACAGAGTGGTGTGGCGTTCTATCCTCTCTGCCTACCCCTTCGGGGAAATGGCGTGATGGTTAGTTAATTAGTTAGTCAAGATACTTAAATCTATCGGAGGACTGAAAAAAGAAAGATAATTAAATAATATATTTTCATTGAAATTTTAATAAATTTATTACAATCAAATTATTAGCGAACAAAGGCGATAAGTGCTATAAAACCTATTTGTCTTTTAAAGATTTTCTTCATATTAAAAGTTGAAATTGCATTTGTGGTCTTATTAAATCTAAATTCATGAAATCAGAACAATCGCTCGTTTGTAAAGACATTGTCGAATTGTGGCGAAACCACAATAAAAGTCAAAACCTTATTTCTATATAACTAATTTACATGTTTAAAAACAACGGTCCTAATGTGTTGAAGTTCGTTACGTGTAAACAAAATCGCTTGCTGTGAGGATCTTTAAATACAAGAAAAGCAAAAAACAAAATCTGTGGTGGCCCCTTTAGGTCTGATAAGGCATTTAACATAGACCCCTTTCAATTAAGAGATAGGAAGAAGAGGCATTGCTACCTCCTGCCTCCTAACGGGCTTAAAATATAAAGAATAATTAATATTAAGGATGGGGTATAACTGACATATACGATTTTTATTTACTTCAAGATTGTTATTCGGACTCAGAACGCAAACATTCATAAGGGTTTTCCCGTGAAAATGTTGAAAAGATATTCTCTCAAAACTTCAGAACAAGGGTTTTTAATATCATAATATTTTATCAAACACATTATCTTTTCGTTTTTTTTTTTTAAATTTCTAACTTCAAGTTTCCGTTAAACACATTAAAAAGTAAATTTCTAAATTAAATTTTGAAATACATTCTTTACCTCAAGTTTCCATTAAACACAAAAAATCACATTTCTAAATTGAATTTTGAGAACGTTCTTAACTCAGGTTTCCATTAAACACATAAAAAAGGAAATTTCCAAATAGAATTTTGGGAGCGATCTAATCTCAGGTTTCCATTAAACACATAAAAAAGGAAGTTTCTAAATTAAGTTCTGGGAATGATCAATAGGTAGGTAGGTACCTCAAGTTTGCCCTTAAAATTTTAATGTTCTTGAATTCGTTTAAAATTCAAAATTCGGTCAACCAGAGTTTTGCTGTCAAGAACGCACCTTTTTTAATGTACAATATCTCATGTACCTACTTTTTCGTCAATGTTATTTCAACCCTTTCAACTAGGAAACAAGACTGATATCTCAATTAATTTTTTTTTTAAAAGATACTTACTCCATAGAATGATTAAAGAACCAGTCTATTAAAAACGAAACATTATTTTCTATTTTGTAGTAACCGAAGAATATTATTTCCCTAAAAAAAAAAAAGCTCTTTTTAGTAAGTATACTCATAAAAGACTGGCGAACAATCAACAATAGTGTATTATTGTAGATGTTGGTTGAATAAGTTCAAGTATTATTATGTGAACCTCAAACTCAACACAAAGAAATGTCAACAGAGCCTAACCTATTCCATCATATTCATTGTAGTGAAACATGATAGATTCATTATATAGGTAGGAAAGCCCCAAAACTTGTATGAATATTTATCTTAAATTAAACGCCTGTCAAAAGTAATAGACACTTTTGTCAAAAATGTATTTTACTATATTAATTTTAAGGCTTAGTTTTGTTAGCTTTACATAAGAAGACATGAACCATTTTTCAACGATGTCCACGGATATTATTTTTGTTATGTAGAACAATGTTTGACTTATGTAGACTTTGTTATATAGTATCAAAACGACATAAAAATATGTTTAATTAAAATATGTATCTTTGCTTCTCCTATGAAAAATTTCGTAAAAAAAGATCGTAACTCCAATTGTTTTAAATATTTCCGGATAAAACTCGGTCAATAATAATGTGTCTACTTTGTGAAATATGTATTTTCTATCCATATTATTTGTGATAATGTAGTGTTTGAATTAAGATACTCGTTTAAATTTAGTCTTATAACTCACGGGAATACAATTTTTTAATTACTTTTTATTGTTATTAATATCCCGAAAGAGACTGAAAACGAATGTGGATTATCTAGGCGTTTACAGGGCTTATGACCTGTCATTGGCTGGGTTAAGTGGCCACTTGCTGTATTACAACATTCCCCATTCCGCCCATTATCATCTGATAACCATATATGACAAAAATTTTAAACTTGTATATAATGAACTCGCGTTCGTAATATCACATTACAAGTGAATTTCTCACTGGTGACATCTGTTGAGAAGATTATTAAGCATTTTTGGCAATCAATCTTTATTGGTGTAGGTAAGGCTCATCCGAACTTAATTACTTACTAGAAGACGCCTGAAAATGTCTCTCCAATTTTTATAAGCTTTATATTTTAACCAGTAAATATTTTTAACAACATTTTGAATGTGTACAAATACTTGTAGACAAATTACTGGATTATACCCATGCTGGGCTAATATCAGATATTATTGGTATCCCAACAGAGAGAGAGAAACTCTGGAAACGAATTTTCATTGTTATTACAATTAGATAAAATGGATAAAAATAATGTGAGAACAGTGTGTGATATTAAACATAATTGTTTCCAATTTTCTACTTTAATACGTCAGGATCATATTTGAATATCTGATCCAAATGCTTTAACAATATTATTAAATTTGATTTCATTAAGTAACGAGCCTCAGATATAGCCGCCACAGAGTTTGATATATTTCCCCGACCTATCTATTGTCTCATCAATAACATCATCTTCAGGACGCCAAGTGTCAGAAACAATGGAGCATTGTACGGATTGTTCGGAGATCTATAGATCATTAATCCTGCTAGGTCAGTGGTTCTCGAAGTGGGTATTTATGGCTGAAAGTCATATTTGAGAAACGAGTCTAAAGCTGTAAGTCATAATCGTGAAATGAGTCTAAGGTTGAAAGTCACTATCGTGAAATGAGTCTAAGGTTGAAAGTCACTATCATGAACGAGTCTAAAGCTGTAAGTCATAATCTGAAACGAGCTGTAAGTCAGTATCGTGAAATGAGTCTAAGGTTGAAAGTCACTATCATGAACGTAAGTCATAATCTAAGGTTGAAAGTCAGTATCGTGAAATGAGTCTAAGGTTGAAAGTCACTATCGTGGAATGAGTCTAAGGTTGACAGTTACTATGAAAAGTATCGTGAAATGAGTCTAAGGTTGAAAGTCACTATCGAGAAAATGAGTCTAAGGTTTAAAGCCATTGAATCAATCTCTGCATTTGAAGCTGAGACATGAATATTATGTTCTGAACCTAGGTAATTCTAGAATTCAAATTCAAATTTTGTGCGTAGGATAGAAAAATTAATTTCATGAATATATGACTTTCAGTCTAAGTTGTGTGCAGAATGTATCAATGGTTGACCACCCACATCTTAACCCACATTTTCAAAATGTGGGGGTGCTTTACACACGTATCAATTTAGAAAAGGATAATCAAATTATAAATATCCACCTTTGTTACAATTCAACATGTGTTTAAAATTGGAAAAAAAACAACTTGTCACATACATAGCTTGACTGCGATACGGTACGAGTTTCCTGCACAGACCATACTCATACACCAGCCCAGAAGATGGACACAACAATGTGCTCCGAAACATCGACAACCCAAAGTCCAAAAACACAGAATAATAACCTATATTAAAAAATCTTTTATAATCAGTTTAGTATCCCAATAATATTATAAAATATTTTTATTTTAGAATATATCTATACATTAAAATCAAACGTACTTTTTAAATGAATACAATGTCAATTTTTATAAAATTAATTAAATAAATAAATTTAGTAATTAAATAACATATTATAAGCTGGGGAAAATTTTAAATATGTATTTTATTTCGATTAATCCGCATCTCCTTTTGACCTGGGCGCAAACAGTTTGGGAACGGTTGCGCTAGATGAAGGGTCTTATTGATTACACAAGTTAGAGTAATTTGAAAAATTGAAATATTGTATTGTCGGACGCTGCATAAGTTGATCAAAACATTTCTCACAATAACTTCTTGCGAAAGTTTGAAGATGGATCGGAAAGTTCAAAAACGTTTCCGTAACATTTTCCGGCTAAAATAAAGATCTTTTCTCCGCTGAGTTCTCTTATTTTGTGCTAAACTCTACTTAGTGCATATTATTTGAAGAGTAATGTTACGGTAATAAATTGTTTATTTATATTGAAGTAATAAATTATGTCCAGATTTTCCTAGACAAGTACTGGATATTAAACTAAAAATATTGTTTTAAATTCCCACTCCAGCACAACTTGTTTCCTCCATTCTAAAAAAAAAAAAAAAAAATAAAATGAAGGTGATATATTTCAGTAGTGACATATGCAAGGGAATCATATTCCTTTGTCATATATTATAAAATAATATACAGAGATTTTTGCTAGGCATTTACAGAATTTGTAATCCCTCTTTGGCTGGGTTAAGCGATCACTTTAAGCGTAGTGGAACATTCCTCTCTATGCTGCCGACCGTCAATAAGAATTCACAATTTTAGGTATTTTTAGATTACCTATAGGCGTATTTCAGACATTATTAATTTATATACATACACGGTGTAACAAAACCCGATGTACAAGCGGGAAACCAGTGAATCTAAGTCATATTTTAAGTCGATTTTGAAGTTTTTTTATTTGACTTGTAGCTCAATCCCAGATGATTGTCGACGTGCTTAAAAACGTGCTAAGCATTTGACCGATCACAATGAACATACGTTCATATCACGGTCGCGTTGCCAAGCACCATAGATGAAAGGCATACTTTGACAAATGTTTCGTTTTATTGCTTTCTCAAATTGATTTAAAGCAAATAAATGGCATGATAAATTGTGCACAAACAATTAAAACTCTATAAAACTAAATTATTTTACTTTACTTAGAGTATTGGCGTATTTTCCATATTTAAAGCGGTAATTAATAATCCCGATCGATAACTTTTTACGGATGTTCCATTGTGATCGCGAAAACGTTAAACATCTATGGTAAGAAATCGTTATCACGTCGCTTATTAGCACGTCGATAGTCATCTGTGATTGAGCTACTGTAGTTTTTAAGAAAATTGAGTACGAAGTTGATTTTTTAAATTAATTTCTGAAATTTTTTATCAAAAACAACTTATCTAGTCAAATTAGTAGTATCCATAAATAAAACAAAAAAAATTAACCGCATTTTAATAAGAATTTTTTGCAATTTTATTTAATGAGATACTAATGACAGCTTTTACGAGAAGAAAAAAAATATATTTTTAAGCTCTGATTAAAAAGTCATATTACACATTTTACTCCAAATATGATATAGATTCATCAGTTTTCGGGTTTATATATTTAAAAAACCCGAATTTGAATACAACGGATCTTATTTTATATTCAAATATTAGGTTTTAAAATATTTAAATACATAAATAATGATGTCTCAAAAACGCTTTAGAAACAAAAATCTATAAATACCTACTTGGCTTATCCTAATGACGGCAGTATGCCTATGAGCTCACAAGCAAATTGACGTATTCAACATTGGACGTATCGTCGCGTCGTTGCACGTCAAATAGCCATTTTCAAGCACAATGTTCTAAAAAATGAATTAAATTGTTTTACTGCATTCATTACAATTTGCAATCATAATTTATTGTATTATTTCAAATTCAGAGTTTTTGTATACATTTAAGCAATTATGTTATTTTATTTTACGTGTAATGACGATATACAATTTCCAAACTTGAGTAGCTATTTACACGGTCCCTTGTCCATGAAATATTTCTATAATTATGTAAAAATAATTGCCGCTGCATTTAATGACAGATATTATTTAGACAACTGTTTCGACGCACAGAAAACAGTTGAATACTAATTTTTATTTAAAAATAACCAACATCTCACATTCTAATTACCGCGTGTTCAGTATGCATGACATATGAGAGAAGACGACGCTGTTTTGGGGATAATTTTGCGTGAAATGAGTGTGTATGATGAGTGCCTGATGAGTACCTGATGAGTGGGTGCGTTGTCCATATCCGAACTCGTGATCCTCGCCTTCAGATTGACAAGAAGTACACAATATCGTGACAAGACGCGGTTTTAATACAAACGGGCATAAATTGTTCATTATAAATGTACATAAATTACGGCTAGTCTCGGCTTACTGTTGTTTCAAATTCATCATCATCATCGTACCGTATTCGCTCCCTATGTGGAGAATATGGATCCCACAAACTGCCTCCAAGCCGAGTGATTGGCCGCCAGCTCCGCGCATCCTCCCAAGTCAGGTCCAGACGCAAACTGAAGAAACACAGAGATGAGGATACGGACGCAGCAATCCTTGGTATCTACTGTCATAGGCCATATACTACGTGCGCATCCCGAGAGCCTAAACTATGCTTACCTCTTTTACAAAGCATCGGGCTCTCGGCGTCCTAGACGTTCACTGTTGTTTTAAATTACTAGACATTACTGAAGTAAGCTAAAAAAATTAATTCGCATGACAAATTTTGGATTTTTTTAAAATTAGGAACTAGGGCTAGGAAAATTTCGAAACGACTTTGTGTTTCAATGGATGAAACGAAGATACTACTAAATAAGTGTTTTTATAATAATAACATATAACTAAAGTGAACGCTTCTTGCACAAATTTTACAGGTCCCATTTCTTCAGGATTGACGATGCTAAAATGGCCTTTACTACATTCATACTAAACTATACTAGAAACATTATATACTTGTTTATTATAAAGTATACCTAAATTATTGCATGCCGCCTTATGGCTGTCCCATAGAAGTGGTTTAAGCCGCCTCGGAGTGAATTATCACCGAAAGTCAAACATGTTGGAGATATATTATATTTAGTTATTTATATACATACAATTTTAAGTTGTTAATATATTAAGTTGTCTATTATGATGTTTACACACCAGGAAGTGATGGACCAAGACACGACAGAATGCATCTCCTATCCATAGTCTAAATACTTCTAGATATTTGCTTATCTACACATTTATCAGAACACACATATCAGTAACTGTTTTGATGTATCACAGAGTATTTAAAACGAGATGTTAGTACATCAATGTATTATACGTATTGTGTAAACGTTTTCATTTAGATGTATGCATATACTTATTATTCGCAAAAACAGTTATCTTCTAAAACCAATTATTTTTTTTTAACAGAAATGGTGTATTTTGAGAGAGGAAAATAGGGATAGTAAACAACTTTGTGCAACAATCTGGCAAAGATGGTCAATAGACATAAAGGTGAAGGTTTTACACTACATACATCTGCTATTATATAATTGTTGTTCTCATAGTATCTAAAACAACCACATTTACAAGAAATACAGATACCAATATAAAGATGCATTCAATAAAAGTTAAATCTAATTTTGCTATTCCCAATTCCTACGGGAATTTTTTATTATAAGCACGCCTTGTGCTATGCAACACAGCATCATTCTAAGCTTGGTATAATTTATGCTTTAAATTAACTAAATAATTTTTGTAAATTTGTAATTTTTTTTACAATAATTGGTCATTTTTGAGATTTTTGCTTCCAAAAACATAACTTTAGTTTACCACAGTCGAAGTATAAAAAAAACTTCATCACAGAATTAATGAATATTTCTTGATGTTACTGTTTTTAGGATTTAATATCCGGAAGCTTCATATGTGAAATCAGCATTAGACATTTGGTACATGGTGTATTCAGTATATATCAGTGATGCTAGAAACAATTGAACATTTATTTTAAGCAGCTGCAAAGGTGTAAAAAATAAAAGCAATGATAACTTGATTCAAGCGATTGGGTCGATAACCATATAAATACAGGTACTGAGTTTAAAATATACGTTTTATGCTGGGTTTGGACCACACAGCCAAGAGAGAATCATAAAGTTGTACTAGATCCGCCTGTTCCATGTCCAAATAGCATAGAGCCTTACGACTGTTAGCGATCCACTTTTATATAAAAGCTTTCTCTTAACTTCGATCATACATTTTCGCTATACGCTTTGTAAATTGTCGGAACAATGCTCTCGTTGTTCTAGCGGTGTCCCAACAAATGTTTGAAGTATAAATATCTTTCATGTCAATACTGCTACAAGCATTATTATAACGTTGAATGTTGAAATGTGAATAAGATACTTAGAAATTTAGTAAGAATTAGGCGAATGATAAAAATTAATAACGAAGACTAAAGATTCAGAATCCTTTTTAAAGTAGGCAGAAAAATATGTATAAAATGAAAAGTATCTACTACAAATAAAGTTATATCGTAGGTATGTGTTAAAATAACTTATTGGGGTCGAAAGTAACAAATTTAATTGTTTTTTTCTGACATACACCACAAACTGCCCTATTTTATTTACATTAATCGTGTCCGAGGTGTTTGCTTCAACATTTATGTATTTAATTCATTATTAAATAAAAAATTACATGTATCAGCGACCAGTATATTATTTAATTTCCCGACTCGATAGATACGTACTACCAGAACATATTTGACTGTCATTAAGATTCTTTAAATAGTTATGCGAATTGTTTGATTATATCAGTACCATCGATTAAAAGTATTCATTATTTGTTTAGTAAAAAAATATAATTTATTTAGTAAAAACATTTTATTTTGTAAGTATTACAGCAGGTGTCCGCGAGCCTCCCTAATTGTAAGTCCAAACGAAGAACTTATTAAAAATAAATCCTAGTCGGCTCCTTTGGCTATTGTTGGTTTTATAACGTCAAGTACCTTGTTAATTCTTGTCACAGACATTTAGGGGTCCCATCAAAGGACCTCCCTGCATATCAAAAGTAACGGTCCTCCGGGACTTTTGAACAAAATTTCTCAAGTTTTTTACATCGCGACTCACTAAAACGCTATTCAAATTTTTAAAGATCCTTATTGAACAAATTATTTTGTGTCCCTATTTCTTTCATTCCTAGCTCCATAAATATGTCTTATCTCGGAATATCCAGTTTTTGTATGCAAATATTCCGGTGCACTTTAAATTCCGCTTTTTTTTTTTTTTTTAAAAAAGAAACATTTGAGTTCTTATGATATACTCAAATATTTCAGTTTTGGGACTGCTTTCAAATAGTCGGAAATAACTGTGTCAGAAAGCAGGAAACAAGTTGTGCTGGAGTGGGATTCGAACCTAGAGATTCTAATCCGGAGTCCTCGAATCTACCACTAGACCACAACCCGGTTCGTTTATTTATTTTTTTAAATAACAATATTCTTTGATTTACTGAAAAACATTTTATACATATTTGTTTTAACGTAGTGTCAGATTTGCAATGTGATTATTAAAAAAAAAAAAAATGGAATGTAATAAAATATTCTACCACGTTCAAGAGTTGACCAGTCTAGTGGTCTGTAATATTTTGCGACCATCCACACTTAAGTACGACCCCCATGTTGGGAAACGATACTTAAGAACAATAGTCATTGACAATCAGTAATACTACATGACCAGGGTAGTAGAGATAAGCGGGGTATGTGATCGGCTGTTGTTTGATGTTTGGAATATTTTCCAGAAGTGTGCCATCTTACGACAGCGGAAGATGATGGAATCATGTCCTTAAAGCGGAAGTAAACAATAAACAACGCGTCTTGGCGGTACTTTATAAAATAAATACCGTTGTGTTTTAATTATTTAATTCAACTTGAAATATCATACATTTACGATATTTCTCCGTAAAAATACTTAACTTCACTGTCAATAGATGTCATGGATAACTCCTATGCGATTGAAATTGAAACACGCAACACATATACAAAATAAATAAAATTGGCTGCTGTGGATATTCGCTAATTAATGCAATGGGGATATCTCAAGTGGTCACTTAAGTGCTTAAACGCTTGAATATCCATATTCCTCAGCTTGAAAAAAGGTCTTCTCTGCTGAAATATAAAAAATTGACGAATTCTCGTCATGGGTATAAATCCAGATTTGTGTGCAAGTTTTTGGATATCCTCAAAATGTTGTTAATAAATAAAATAATAAAATGTATTTTCCATTGTTGGCAGATTTATTTTATAAGAAAATAAATTTACACAACGATCAATTCGTTGTACTTTTCTTAAAATGAGTAGGTACTATAATTCTTATGTTAGTTAAGTTTTTATTAGCGGGTAAATCGTTTATATTGTAATCAAACTTGTTAAATTGGTACAATTGATTAAGATTATAATCTGTACTGTAAAAGAAATAGCATTTGAACAAATTGTGCTTTTTATTTGATTATAAATTAAAAGGCTTTATTTCACTGTTCACTATAAACTTGTAAGAACCATAAAGTTCTAAAGAAAATTAAATAGATAAAAATGATAAAGTAATTGGTACGTACAGAGGCACAAGACATTCTACAATTTTAGAAGGCATTATAACTACGTATCGGTCCGCCTCGTAGCATAGTGGTAGCGCACTTGGCAACCGTGCATGAGGTCGCGGGTTCAATTCCCGTAGGGGGTCAACACAAAATATTTATTTACATGTGATTTTCATATTAATATTTCAAGTGTGAGACCTTGAGGTGAGTGATACCAAAAGCCCACTTAGCCCAGCCCATGACAGGTCATAAGCCCTGTAAACGCCAAGATAATAAATATTTATTTCCAGAGCTTCTTTGTCTCTGTTGGTAGGTATGTCAATAATGATTAATAAAATCCCGCAATGGGTATAACTCGGTATTTGTAGTGTGACCATGAAAATTTTTAATCTGTCTAAAGAGGTTAAATGTCGAAATTAGAGCAAGAGTGCAAGGCTGAGATAAGCATTATCGACAAAATTAAGAAAGGGCTTTTACGATGGTTTGGTCATGTAGAGGGAATGAGTGATGAAAGAACGGCTAAAAGAAAATTAAATGCAAGTGTGCCTGGATGTAGAAGCCGAGGAAGGCCGAAAAAGACATGGCATGACCAAGTACGACAGGTACTTGAAAGTGGACATATGAAAAGTCGTAATAATCGGCGTATGTGCATGAGAAGATGTATGAATGTAGAGGAAGCAAAGGAAGTATGTCAGGACAGAGTGGTATGGCGTTCTATCCTCTATACGGGGAAATGGCGTGATGGTTAGTTAGTTAGTTAGTTTAGTCTCAAGAGGTGTATTTTCGTAAAAACCAATACAACCTGCGTGTCCAATGCCCATTCTATGACTCATATTCAATAATTGGAGCGTTTTTCCCTCTTGGGATCTTCGCATCCAAGGCTTCTCACGGTATATATGAGAATACAGGAGTTGCTTAGGAATTTGCAAACAAATTATACCCCATTGCACATTGTTACTTAATATTAGTTTACTGTTCTGATCACGCGAGGGGCAAGGGTTTGGATCCCGTACTATAACTTAACCCTTCAATGACCCTTTGTCACCTACAGGTGTCTCATCTTTTAGTAAATTTAAAAAAAATCGGAATAATGGGGTTCTTCCAGATAACATGAATATTCTTAAAAACGTTATAAATATTTGAAGTATATTTTTAGAATTCCAACGATATAAAACACAATACTCAAAAATTTAGTTTTTATTAATGAATTTATGTTTTAAAAACACAAAAATACGAATGATTTTTAACGCCCGTTATTGAATGGCCACAATAGTTGAGACAAATATAGTAGGTATTCATTTGTTATATACAAAACCATTTTTTACATGTTAATAAATATTTTTTTTAGTTTTGGCCAAATTTATCCGACGATTTATCCGGGTTCGATTCCGGTGAGAACATATAAATAAAAAGTTATTGTTCTCAATCCTGGGTGTTACACTACGTATGCCTTCCGAGAGACTTCTCGATGCTTGCCTATTTATAGGACTTCCACTGTTGATAATCCTGCTGACAATATTGATATGGTTTGATAATGATAGTGATGTTCTGATATCACCTTCCACATTCCAAAAATTGGATAGTTCACTGATTTTTTCCAACTCATCACTCATTTAATATGCCCCAATGAAAAAAAATGTTCCAAGAGCTTACGTTTATTTTTATAAATGTTTAAAATAAATATGTGAAATATGCGAAAAATAAATATTAGCCTTAAGTAGTGTAAAATACTAAGTAAGTCCTTTTTTATTACAAATGAAACGTTATGAAAAATGCACAAATAAAAGCCGTATTAATTTTTTTATAGGTAAATAAAATCTAGAATAACAAAAACCAACAAAGGTGGGTATACGTGAGACCAAAATTTTTGAGAAACAGGACACATTTATATTTTTTTCAATACCTCCATTTTTTATGATAGAGCTACTTTCAAACCTCAGCAATGGGAATTGATGGGTTAAGGATCAGTTCAGCCACCTACCCTGAGGGTTGACTGCAATATTGAGACGATACAATAATATGATATTAAATCCTTTAATACGTGATTAGGGCAGCCGACTTCTGTTTAACGATCTTGGATCAATTTTTAAATTACTGTTACTGTTTTAATACTTAATCGCTCCTCCCTTAGTTTTCATCTTGGTTGGTAACTAAAATAAAACAATAATGGAAAACATAAGTAGGAAATATATTGATTTTATTTGATTTTAAAAAGGTAGTTTTTAGCTGATAAGCATGTATACCTGTTATGTGGTCGATTGACAAAAGTTTTATTGAAAAAAAAATTAATGTTAAGAAAAGTGACTTTTCGGATAATTTACACTATTTACATACCACCTGGGCACCGGATTTAAATTTTTTATAGCTAATTTCGGTAAAAGCACGCTTATAATATGCATACCTACTTAATCATAGTACACTAAAGGCCAATCTAGTCAAGAACACGGATAAAAAACACGACAAAACCAAAGATTTGGATAATTAAATTTTTATTATTCTTCTTCTTTTGCCACGTTCGCTCCTACGTGGAGCACGTGGACATCACTAGATCCCTCCAAGAGACCCTGTCATCAGCCAGCTCTCTCGCCTCCTCCCACGTCAGGCCCGCATCCATCCGCTCCACCGAATACAATCGTAGGATGGTCATCGACGATCTGCCAGGACGGCGGGATCCTGCAGGCGTAAAGAAGGGGCAGCTCGGGTTCAGGCTCTCCCGAGGCATCCGGAGTACATGCCCAAGCCAGGTCCATCGCTGCATCTTCACGACTCCAGTTATTGGAGGTTGCTGCGTCCGTTCCCTAACTTCAGCGTTGGTTATGAAGTCAAACCACCTAATGCCTAGAATCCTTCTCAGACACTTATTCTCAAAGCTCAACAAGCGAGTATTCTGAGCTTTTGTGAGAAACATATGAGATACATATCCTAAAGAAACAACAATAGATGATAAAAATTGTTTTGAGTCAGTTTCTGGTGCCAAGTTACATAATTTGTTGTCTTAAGTTAGGTACCTACCTGCTCAAAAATTTTTCTTTATTCTAAAGCTTATGTGGTATGTCAACAGCCCCATTTTTCAAGCACTGCGAAATTTATTTCCCGAAATGCAAGTTTTAAAGGAGAGCGTTATTTATCGCTTTAAAATTGAGTAAATTTTCGATTCTAACAATCATTAATCTTTCTTTTCCCTCTGTCTCCGTGAAGCTGGGAATCAGGCCGGGAGATCAGTTTAATGAGAGATTTTACTAATTCTCTGCTGCGTGTTATCTATCGTAATAGAGTGGTTTAAGATTATAAAAAAATAGTGACACGTGTTATTAATAAATATTGTTCTTGCTTATTTCATTTTTGTTTTATTTCTTAAAGAGCTTAACATCTGTACATATATACACCGTGTCCCACGATGAGACCGCGAAACTCCGGAGGGTGATTGTTCATGGTATTCTGAGAAAAAAATGCTTATAAAGTTTTTTGATCCGGGCATTTTTAATAATTAATAAAAAAAAAGTATTAATAAAAAGCGACTATGTAATACTGGCTTCTGTTTGAAATGCTAGCGGTGGCGGGGTGGCGGTGGGGTGGGGAGGAGTGGGGGTCCGCTCTGGTCACTGAACGCCTTGCCTTGTGCGGACATTCAAAATTCGAATTTCATATCTGAAATTGGTGCAGGTCACGTGGTGTTAGCCAGTTCAAAAATGGACGGTATTACACGCGTGAATTTTTATTCATATTTTAATCATTTTTTTAAGAAATTAGAATTGAGTTTTTTGAAAACTTTATTAAGATTTTTTTCTCAGAATATCATGAATAATCACCCTATGGAGTTTCGCGGTCTCATCGTGGGAAACGGTGTATATTGTAAGAATGCAAGGTTAAAGTAAGCATACGTTAAGCCAATTTCAGAGTTCCGCAAAATATTAATGGCATTTAACAAAATACCTAGACGGAAGAAAATAAAGATTAAATTATAATTTTTATTTTATTTTATCCGCTCCCAATGTGGATCATATGGATTCCACCAACCGCCTCTAAGCCGAGTGATCGGCCGCAGTTCCCGCGCATCTACCCAAGTCAGGTCCACGTCCTGCAGCTCTGACGCAAACTGCCATCGGATTGTCCAGGACGCCCGCCGAGAACCTGATGCCTCGTAAAATAGGCGAGCATGGTTTAGGTTCTTGGGAGGCATATGTATACGTAATATTTGGCACGGCCAGCCGAAATGCTTTCGCCGGATGACAGTAGATACCAAAGGCTGCTGCGTCCGCTGTCTCACGTCTTTAAAAACCATTACTCCAAGGTTTTGAATAATTTTAATTACTATTTAACGGCATACCACACCACGTGACTCGCGGCCGCTTCCCATACAAACGTATTCCTTGATTTTCTCCCTACAATTCAACATTAAAGCAATATTTTTTAACATATTTTAGATGTCGCTAAGACGCTGGACTCACGATGCGGAGGTTCCGGGTTCGATTCCCGGTGAGAACTCAAAAAATAAAAAAAGTGATTTTTCTCAAGCCTGGGTGTTTGTGACGTTGTTCCCCTCTGTAACTGAGCCTCCTAGCCTGTTGAGGTGGTTAAAAAATAAATAAATATCGACTAAATGCGTGTATGCGTCGTCTCATTTTAATAATATTTTATTTTTTATAGAAGATAAATAAATTATAAATAAAATATCACGCATCTGGTCGATATCTAAAAAGCGTGTAAAAGTCATTGCTCTAATGTTAAATTCCAGGGAGAAAATCGAGGAATACGTTTGTATGGGAAAGCAGCCGCTAGTCAAGTGGTGTGGTATACTCTTAACACGTCCACCAGAATAAACCGTTTATTCTGTTAAGGCCCGGTTCAGCCTAGTTCGGCTCTCCGAAAAAGGGGCGTTGGAGATGTTTCATTAAACCGGTTTCTCGGGCAATTCTCGGGGATCGCGTTAGACTTTTTAGCGCCTGTTTTCGTAAAACAGCCTGTAATAATCTGCACGAGACGCCAATTTGAGTATTTGTACGGCCGGCGTGAGAACTAAAACGGGCCCGGTTCTTGTTTCGATACTGAAATCTGATCCATACAGCGAACTAGAAAGCGATATCTCGCTAAATTTATCGACGTTGGTTTATCCACTTTTGTGTGGATGCATTTTGCACTGTGAGATTATTTTCTAAGGTGATTCTAGGATATAGATTAGAGATGCGGATTAGATTCAGGTAGGTTTTTTTAAGAATGTTTATTTCTTTTACTATACATGAGTACATAACTCAGAACCGAAATTTTTTTTTTTTCGTAAATTAGAGAACTAACATAAAAATAAAAACAGTTAATTTAAAATTAGTACAAAAATTATTTTACCATCCAAAAGTTTATGTTTCTGCAAATAAAAAAAAAGCAATACATACTGTAATAAATAAAAGGGCATTTAAAAAAAAATATTATCCACAATTTTAAATTAATACTTTTATATTGCAATCACGAAAAAGAGTAAAAGTTTAAAAATCTTTGCATGACAATTAATGTAAAGAATAAATTTACTTGTACAAAAATACCATACGTAACCAAAATAACTTAAAATACAATTTATTTAGGGGAAAAGGTTTGAGTTAAGTTGTGGCTATCAAAACTGTAAAATGGCCAAGATATACTGCACTTGGTGTACCAATGCAGTGCCCTATGCATCACTGGGTGCGGATAAAGGAAAGTAGTAGTAGTGACTATTAAGAAAACACTTTGTAAAACATTATTATATATAAAGGTGTACCTCCACAAATCCCTGTGAAGTAAAGGTAGTGCTTTGAGGTGTCGTATCCCATGGTTTCTGAGAAACTCTAAAATAATTAACAGAATAATCAAATCACGTAAAATCATTGAAAAATAAATTAACGTGAATTAAGTGTACGTGCCTTTTCTAGATCAAGATAGCACTTTTTTCAATCAAGGAGGCTTTAGTAAAACCATGACCTTGTGATCACCTTAGAAACAGGTTGTATTGTAAAATAACTAATAATTAAAGTTGTTCACACCTTTACTTTTAATTAAAATTACTTTTTTCCTAATCGGATTGAGTGCTAATAATTATTATAGACTATAATGTTGGCAGCAACATTTTAAACATAAATACGTAATAAAATTAATCAGTGTAATTTATTTTATATGTAACTATATGTACTAACTCCATTTTTTTATTTTCACGACATCCGTTACAAGAAAAAAACTTATAATAATATTTGCTTTTTATGAGTATGTAATCTTAGTAAATAAAATTAAATGTACAGGTTTGAGATTAAGTTTTTCGTTAGAATTGAAAATAAAGTGAGTTACAAAGACACCCGAAGCTCATCCTTGCTATTTTTTATTTTTATAACTTAATACAAAACATGACGAATTCTTTAAAATTAAAGTAATTAAAAACACTTTTGTTTTGAGCTTCTTTTTTTATTTTTAAAATGCCAACCGGTTTCGAAGATACTCCTCCTTCTTCAAGGCTTTTGCACTGTGCCCTATGCACCATTGGGTGCAGATAAGGGAGAGCAGTAGTAGTAATATGCAACAAGAGGTTCAAAAAATATGAGATTAGAAAAGAAAAAGAAAAAACTATGTCAAAGAATTGTCTCATGTATAAGGGCATCATAATGTATGAGGAGATGCCAGATGAATTAAAAAATGAACAAAATTTAAAGTTATTTAGGGCTAAGTGTAAAAAATACGTGAGAAATATTAGTGTAGATATTATACCATGGCCAAATTGAATTAATAATAATGATAGGATAAGAATAGTTAGGAAAAAAATAAATTAAGTGTAATGTAAAATATATTAGTCTATGTAAAAAATTACTATACTAAATAAATAAAATAAAAAAAATAATAATTTACATCAAAAACTAATTTAAATTTAACGCGTTTTCGCAGAGAAAACTCTTTTAGTTCTAAAAAGGTCATAATTAGGTCCTAGAACCGTTCTAGAACCTAATTTTAACCTTTTTAGAACTAAATTGTTACATGGGAATATGCGACTATTATGCCGTGTATTTCATGGGCAGATTCAAGCCACTTTTGTTAGCAAACTTCTAACAGTTATAATTACATCAAAATCGTAATTGCATCATTTCGTCATGTATAAACACATTCTTGACTCTTGACTGAAAATTTACTTCTTCAAAACTTTATACGGCATCGATCCGGGATCCCTTTTACTTCGGAAATTAGTCACGCTGATTGGTTCCGATACGTTCCCAGTCAACGAATTACGTTTGTACATTTTTTACGTAAAACGCATTTTAGTAGAGTACACTCTAAGGATCGCAACTTTTATCCGTTCTTTCATCATCCATTCGCTCTAAATGACCGAACCATCGTAAAAGAGACCTTTCTTATTTGGTCGATAATGCTTATCTCAGCCTTGCACTCTGCTCTAATTTCGACATTTGTACACCTATCATACATAGTCTTACCACACATTCGCCTGAGAGATCGCATTTCAACTGCATTCAATCTACTTTCGTCCTTCTTTTTCCAACACTACGCTTCACTACCATACATAAGGGTTGGTACCTGCTATTTTATTTTCGTAAACAAAATAGCCTCAATTTTTTATATCAATTTTTGTAAATTATGTAGAAGAAGCAATCTCATGATATTTGCACATGCGTGTTTCAATTTGTAAATACTGTTTTTAATTAAGCCTGTGTAGCTTGTGCTTAAATAGGAATCAAGTATTAGCGGAGTGGGGATTCGTACTGGGGATCTCTAGACTAGAGACCGCGAGGCCACCACCCGTTTCAAACTGCAACAATGTATTCAGATAAATTCTATGTATTTCGGTGAAAAACTAGCATTTTAGTTGAGACAATGATATTGACATGTATCGAGTGGTGGGCAAAATTACAAGGTTTTATCACATTACAATTTTTTAAATGAAATTATGCTTCAGTGCTAGTCCAAGGTATCACATGTGAAATATTTTTATGAAATTATGGTTTAGTGCTAGTCCAAGGTATCACGATTCATGTGAAATATTTTTTTATGAAATTTGGTCCTTCAAACTTTGAAGTTTAAAACTAGTCCTACATAGTAATTGTGGTGCACCCCTGGCCTTAAACCAGTGTATTAAAATACCTTTTATGTACGCGTATAGCGGACAGAGGAATTCGTCGGCATTACATGACAGATCTTCAGCAGTACCTCGGACTGATTGTAAAATAATTGAATTTATTTCTTGTTTTCCAGTAACTGGGAAATCATAAAAATCATTATATCATTTATTCCATCATTAGAATACGTCAACTACTACTTACTACCCTCGTGTAATCCATCATTCCATCGTTGGAATACATCAACTTCCACTACCCATGTGTATGTACATTCCATCGTTGGAATACACCAACTACTACTACCCGTGTAAATTTCATCGTTGGAATACATCAACTTCTACTACCCATGTGTATGTACATTCCATCGTTGGAATACATCAACATACTATACACCAAGTGCCGTGTATCCTGATAATTTTGATTACATAAAGGCAGGATGATCAGTCTTACGCTTCAGTACCAGCCCAATTCCAACCCCTTGGGTATGACAATATTTAATTAAATATTTCATCTTAACCACCTACGGGAGTCGAACCCTCGACCTCACGCACATCAAACTCTACTATCCCATAATGAAAAAAGTTATGAATAATAAATGTATGAATGTGAAGGGAGCAAAGAAAATTTGCTAAGACAGGGCAGCGTGGCTTTTTATCCTCTTTGCCTACCCCTTCAAGGAAGTGGCGTGACAGTTAGTTAGTTAGGTATAAGTTAGTATTATTCATTACAAATGATCAAGTCTTTTGTAAGGATAGGATGGTCTTTGGATAGGTATTGTGATAAGGTACGGCAGGGGACGTATGAAATAGTGTCTGCCAAATAGGATAATAGGGTGATAGTGTGAGATGCACACATGCGTTCTGTCCCCTCCCCTCTTTTCCCTAATCCGACTCTGGTTGGTTTGGGTGATGGAAACAATGACAATTATAATACATAAGCCGAGACGGTGATTGGGGTACAATGAAAGCATTTGTTCGCGTACATAATCGTAAATTTATCCGTATTTTTATCACACTAACAATGTTAATATCGCGGTTTAGCTTGTTGAAAAAATCGGTAAAGTTGGCTGGACTGAAAAAAGACTCAATAGTCTTTAAAGCAGTCTAGGGAAAGGGTGGGGCTTTCATTGTAAATGATCAAGATACACTGCACTTGGTGTTCCAATGCAGTGCCCTATGCACCATTAGGTGCGGATAAGGGAAAGTAGTATTATAATGAAATTTACTTTATTTTCTGATTTTTTAACCAATTACTATATAAACAAATAAAATTATGGGTTGGACTTCAACAGCCTTCAGCTCACTTTTAAATAAGCGTTTAATTTTAATACGTTTAATCACAGCTTAGCTTAATTGTTAATGTTGCCACGTAGAGAAATATTGCACAACGTAGTTTTAATTACACTATCAACATATCCTTGAAAGATCTAAATTTGAAGAAAAAACTAGCTGTTAGTTGTTTGATTAAATAAATTATTATAGTGAGAGTATCCGTGTGTGTATGGGTAATAAATTTTAATGCATATGTTATGTTGGTTAACGTGAAATCAAAGTGATCTGTATTAGATGAAAGCTTAAACACTGAACGGGGGTGTGTTGGCAGCCTTGCAACACCGATTATTTTAACCAGGGTTACCACAGTCGTGACTAAATATTTTAAAACTTGAAAAACTTGATCGAATAATAGTAACGTAACTCAAATATAATATTAATTATTAAAAAAATAATTCATACAGGATTTTGGACTCGCGTAATGGATGTCATAAAATTATCGTTTATTATGTTCTCCTACGCCTCATTTTTAGACTAGCATTGTCAACAAGGAATTCAGATACTTTGGAAATGTACAAAATTCAAAGTGAAAAGAGAATAATCTAATTGATTTAGTTTTGAAAATTGATAAAAAGTTAGAATGAAAACAAAGTTTACATAAGAAGAACATTTTGAATAGGTACTTACTCCAGATGGCCATAAAAGTTCATGAAGCACTTTAGAGTCTTTGACGATAGTATTCCACCTTCTACGAACTTGAGTTTTTGCCTAATTTATCCAGATCAGTCAACACTAAAACGATATTTTAAAATAATTTAATAAGGTATGTAAGAAATCACATATATAATTATTATTATCTGTCATCGATACAGTCTAGTTTCTCTATTTGTGTAGTGGTTATCGTATTGAATTACCATACACAGAGTTCCGAAGTCGATTGGCTATTGCGCAATATATTTGTTACTAAAGCTAACTAACTAACTAACTAACCAACACGCCATTTCCCCGTAGGATAGGAAGAGAGGATGGAAAGCCAACCACTCTGTACAAGTCCTGACAGACTTCCTTTGCTTCCTATACATTCATACATCTGCTCATGCACATACGCCGATTATTCCGACTTTTCACATGTCCACTTTCAAGTACTTGTCGTACTTGGTCATGCCATGTCTTTTTCGGCCTTCCGCGGCTTCTACATCCAGGCACACTTGCATTTAAACTTCTTTTAGCCGTTCTTTCATCACTCATTCGCTCCACATGACCAAACCATCGTAAAAGCCCTTTCTTAATTTTGTCGATAATCAAAATCCGCGGCTTCTACATCAGCCTTGCACTCTGCTCTAATTTCGACATTTGTACACCTATCATACATAGTCTTACCACACATTCGCCTGAGAGATCGCATTTCAACAGCATTTAGTCACTTTCATCCTTCTTTTTAGAAGACCACGCTTCACTACCATACATAAGGGTTGGTACCAGAGCTCTGTACTAAAGCTAAGTACTATATATGATTTTGAAAGTTTTTTCATTCATTCTTTAGTCATTGTAACGTTTGAGAGACTCTCTCAAATGTAATTATCACGGATTATGAATTAAGTTGCTTTGCGTCAAAGAAGTAATATGTATTTTTATATTAATTCAGGTATTTCATGAAATTTATAAAGTTTTGGCTGCAATAGTTTATAAAATCTGGATATATAATTTAATCATTGTTTACTCTATGCCTCTTTAAAAAGAGACGTTAATAAAATATGACATGAATATTTTTTTGTAGAATTTTATAAATTCTATATTTAAACACGTTTCCACATCCTTGAATAATGCTGGGTAGTATCAATAATCGAGTTAAAATAAGGCTAACATTTTAATTGTACGTTTTTGTTATAGTAATTGGCTTGGAAAATTATTGGTTTATTTGCTGTGGAGCCGCCCTTTTTGGCGCTTACTCCATTATTAAGTTGGTTTAGAGTGAGAGTTAAAAATGTTCAACACATTCGGTAAATTACTGCGAATGTATGCTAAATTAAGGCTGTGTTTGAATGTAGAAATTTCTAATATTAGTAAGGAAATTCAGGTACTATTTCTTTTAGCATAACTGTTTTTATTCCTTTGCAAACTATAGATATTTAAAATAAGTAAATAGCACAAAAACTAACAACTCAATAAAGAACTCGAAAACACTGGTAAATAATCAGTGAGTCGAGGTGTAACCAAGACAAATAATGATCAGATAGCTTAAATTACTAGTCTTCCAAAAATAGTTTACACATCCTGTGTAAAATGTTAAGAACTGTTTTTAGTATTTTATAAAAATACAGGTTGATTAATAATAAATATTTCAGGCACTAAAAGAGATCAATTCACGCGATAAGATTACATGCTTTAAAACAACAAATTATGAAACCGATTACTATTAGATTATAAGCAACTTTAATCCAAATAAGCACTTGTATAATGTTGTGAACCCATAGAGATTATAAGATAAATATTACATAAAAAAAGTAATGAAAATAATGTATTGAAAACACACGAAGCAATCTTGAGGTTATTATTATAACCAGACTTATATCATTAACGACTTTATGGAAATTGAAAATTCACAAATACTATCTAAATTCCAAAATAACTAATCATTATCATTATTTTTGTAATTTTTGTGCGTTCAGAGTTGTTATATCTCTATATATCAATCAATTTTTAATCCGTAACTGGCATAAAAATACTTACATTACGACAGACTTATTTCTAACTAACTAACTAACTAACTAACCATCACGCCATTTCCCCGTAGGGGTAGGCAAAGAGGATAGAACGCCATACTCTCTGTCCTGACATACTTCCTTTGCTTCCTCTACATTCATACATCTTCCATGCACATACGCCGATTATTCCGACTTTTCACATGTCCACTTTCAAGTACTTGTCGTACTTGATCATGCCATGTCTTTTTAGGCCTTCCTCGGCTTCTACATCCAGGCACACTTGCATTTCAACTTTTTTTAGCCGTTTTTTCATCACTCATTCGCTCCACATGACCAAACCATCGTAAAAGCCCTTTCTTAATTTTGTCGATAATGCTTATCTCAGCCTTGCACTCTGCTCTAATTTCGACATTTCTACACCCATCATACATAGTCATACCACACATCCGCCTGAGAAATCGCATTTCAACAGCATTTAGTCTACTTTCATCCTTCTTTTTCCAGCACCACGCTTCACAACCATACGGGTTGGTACCAGAACTAACTTTTATTTCTCACAATTATTATTACAAGTTATTTAGATTCGCGGGTTATTTAAATTTGTATTAATAAATTATAACTACTACTACTTTCCCTTATACGCAACCAATGGTGCATAGGGCACTGCATTGGAATATGATATGAACAATTGGAAACGTAAGTACCTACCTACACAAAAGTTTTTCATGGGGAAACGTTGTTCTACTTTTTAAAAAAATGTTAATATATGTTTGATGTTATATTTTTTTTTAATAAAAAAGAAAAATTTGAGTTCTTATGATACTCATACTCAAATGTTTCGATTTTGGGGTTGCTTTCAAAGTCGGAAATTCTGTGCCAGAGAGCAGGAAACAAGTTGTGCTGGAGTAAGATTCGAACCTAGAGATTCTACGGAGTCCTCGAATCACACTAGACCACAACCCTGTTCAAATTATTCATTTAACGAACAAATCACATTACAATATAAATTCAAAAAGTAATATTACAGATTACTAGTTCTTTGTTTAGGCACCTCAGTTTTTGGATAATATGGTGGAAAATCCGAAATTTCATATTAATATATTCGAGAAGTAAATAATTTTGTTAGTAATTTTCAATGCCCCATCAAAAATAAATGAAAGATGGGCCCAGTCAACTAAGAATTAATGCTTTCCGGAGAAAATGGCTGTCAGATGTACAAATTACCCCAACTGTCAAAAGTGAGTTGTGAAATTTTCACAGCACGTACGTTGCCATATAGAGAGCACTTACCACTAATGAGTGTGTGTAATACAATATACAAAGTACGAATATACGAAGCTTTCCCACAGTCCGTACATACTGGCTTTCTTACATAGGAGCGGCCAATGGGGTCTTAGTCACGCTTCCGCGCTTTCCGTACAGGGAAATTACCATAAAAACACTATTTAAACCGCAAATACGAATTTTTACATATTTCTCTCCCACCCCGTCTCAGCGCGGAGAGGGGAGGCTTTGGAGGGTCTCGTACCCAGTGGACTTTATTAAATTATAATAAATAGTAAAATAATTATTCTTTTAGGACTTTTTTATGCGTTGTTTTTGTGAAGAATTGCTTCAAGAACGCTGTACGCTGGAATTTTAATCCCCTAACACAATTAAAATTGTTTCATTGTCGTAAGGAAAGCGAATTATAATATAAAATTTCGTTTAAGTTAACGTCGAAATGTATCGAATTGAATACTTTCTACAGCATTATGTAGGAGACTAGACCTCAATATATCTTAAACCTACCAGTGCATTAATGGTTAGGGATCCAACCCTCTTTTTACTATGTATTTGAGTGAATTTATGTGCTTTTGGAACTAAAAAATATGCAGGAGTCAAAACCATAGCTCGTCTCGAGCGCATAGACGCAAAAAATAAAAACAAGACGTACAGGTGCATTATTTGTTAATGTAAATAATAATCATCTTTCCATATTCGGTCACTATGTGTAGCATATGAATTCCACAATCTGCCTCCAAGCCAAGCGATCGGCCGCCAGTTCCCTTGCATCCTCCCAAGTCGGATTCACGTCCCGCATAATCTTTTTCACCATCGGCAACTTATCGTGCAAAGAACAATACAACAGTACAGTACATATATTCATTGCAAAAGGTCTTAGTATTTTATTACTTGAAGGCAAAATTCATAATGCAATTTTCCTTGCTACTGAAGATACTTCTTCTGTTTATTACTGTTTTTATCCCTTCAAAAAATCTATGCTCTCATATATTTATGCACACACAGTTTTGAATTTGTATGTAGATACAATTTTCAATTAAGCCTAGGCGACAAATGCTTTTGTCGTAGCGGAGCGGGATCTTTAGAATAAGAGACAGCAACGCTTCTACTTGGCCGCTCTTATATAATATAATATTAATTTGTCTAAGGGGCCACCATTTATTATTCATCACACGTAAAAATTTTCGTAATAATATAAGAATGCTTTAACAAATTAATTGCAGTTTACAGATAAAAAGTTAAATAGGTAGTGTGTAGATAACAACAAATTTAATATCGAACTAGGAGTGGTGCTAAAAGAGTGGTTTCTGAAAAATCTGATAAAAAAAATTAAATTTTAAAAAAAGTTCGTTTTTATTTACTACAAGCCTCTTATCTTAATAATGACTATTTGTTTTAATAAGTTTAGGAATATGCCCAATATTTTTTTGTCTTGTTGTTGTATTGGCTAGGGAAACTTTGTGAAAAATTATTTGAATTTTTTATATTTATAGGTTTGACAATCCGTTGACTGGCTGCCAATTACTTGGCTTGGAGGTAGTTTGTGGAATTCATGTGCTCCACATAGGAAGCAGATATGGTTTTAATTGATAGATAGTACCTTATAAAAGCAATCTATGAGTGAAATATCATTGTTTTCTTTTTCATAACGTACTTTATTCAGATTTTTTACAATTAATTATGTTTATTGAGTGACAATAAAACAATATTCAAAACAATAGGGAGATGTCCTGTATTTTAAGATTCCGTATTTTTTTTTGTTTTGAGAATAGTAATGATGAGTATTGGAAATTTTCCTGGAAATTTTTTTGGAATGAAATATAAATTAATAAAATTCAAAAGATTCGTAGTCAAAAAATATTTCAATGTAAAAAATATATTTTTAAAAAAATTAACGGATTGACCGCAAACGGATGCTTTAAAAGCACCCGTCTCCTAAGCGACAAAAAGGGTCGTACTGAATATATGGTTGATGAGTAGAACCAGAGAAGTGGCTATGTACTTTTTTTTCTATTTTAGGGGCTTCTTACATGACTTTTTTGGTTTGAAATTAATAGACGCATCCTACCATATAATGACCTGTTTTGGCGGGAAATCGCGATTACGATATATTAAAAAATTAATTATGGACTTAATAATATTAGCAAAATTTTTTTTTTTTTTTTTTTAAATATATAAATCACCATAAAAAAAATGATAATGAAAATATGGTCCTGTAGCAATTAACAAACATTCTCAAACAATTATGGTTTTTTTCTTTGTAGAAATTGATTTACCATGTAAATAAAACTTAAAAGTAATCATGTAAACGTCTATACAAAAGTCTTATAATAGGAAATGGAAGTAAGCTCGTTATTTGCTGGTAAAAACTATCAACCATAACCGCAGACACTTAATAACTCAAGTCACACATGTTCACTGGACTGTGAAATTTTAGCACTGGGCGTTCATTTTCTTACCGCCAACCGATCCACCAATCACAGAGCGAGGATTTTGATTTTAAACACTGATTGACTACGTAATACAAAAGATGAAGTTAGAACCTGTTTTGGTCTCGCTTCGACAGGCTTCAAACTGGCCAAACGACATCATTCCATCTCTGTCTACGGATCTTGGGTTTCTAGCATAAATCTTTGAGTTTGAGCGGGACAGAAATATTAACATTTTTCTATTAACAATGACTTAGCTTACAGATTTTTATCAAATTTACCAAATAATTAACCAATATATTTTTCAAACGAAATGAAATAATTAATTTGATTAATAACATTCATTAACACCGTTAAATTGAGTTTCATGTGTTTTAGTGCAGTGCTATGCATCATTATATACAGATAAGAGGAAAAGAGAAGATTAAGTTATCTTTTTCTTTAAAAACAAATAGCTTACAAATTGTCTACAAGTATTTGGACACACTCAAAGTGTTGTTTACAAATAGCTTAATTTTCCATTTTTAGTTGTTAAACAAATCTTTTTTTCCCCTATCTATTTCTTAAATTCATATTATTGTAAATGCACAAAGTTAAATGCATAAAGTAAATGGTACCCAAATATAGCACAATTAAAGTGTTTTTTGGGAATATTTTTCCTACCTAATATTGTAATGTTTATGAATTATATATATATATATATATATATATAAATATATATATATATTTTATTAATTTGTTTCATACGAACGTAAAATTTACATTTCCATGAGTAATAGAACCCATTCTGGTACATTACATTTTCAAGTGTGTACCGAATTCAAATAATTCTTCAATGCAAATAATAAGGATAGAAAATGCGTTAAAAAAAATTCTTCCGTTTATCCGAGAATAACTTTTTAGAATGATTTTTTAGAATATTAACTTCGAAGTTACCAAAGCTTTTATTTACACTGTTGATTTGTTTTATATTTTCCCATTGTCTTAAGTATTTGTAACAACCGTATTTTTTGATCTAGACCCTACCCGCGACAGCCTACAGTGTCTCTACCTGGCTTGAACCGAGATAATCCAAACGCCTTGCGGTACCTACCTCAGGATATCTACCCAAACGAAAAATCTTTCAGTATGAACCGCTCGGTTGGCGGGAATGTTTCATTCTTTGGAATCGTTCCATATCGCACGCGGTGACGCGTTCGGCTCCTATAATCGATATAATTTTATCGGCACGTGGTAAACTGCGATACAATTGTATTTATAGAAACGATAAAACCAACACTGCCTTTATAAAACAATATTGCGTAAACTGTGGTGTTTATAATGCAATTTTAACTCGTAACCGGCAAATAATTACGATATGAGGCCGGGTTTTTTCGGTGTGTATTTAAAAAAAAAAGTACTATTGCATCGTTAAATGATAGCCTGTGTTCATAATGGTTTTGAGACAAATTTGACAACGCTGATTTTACGCGAACACCTATTATCTGTTTAAAAGAAAAAAAAATACATGTTTGTGGTTTATAAAACATTTTTTTTATAGTTAAAAGTGGAATACAAAGATGACCAATTAAAAAAAAATATACCGCGGAAATATGTGATTATAAAAACGTGAATAGTGGATTTGATAGTTCAGTGAAATAAAAACCTTTTTTTGTGTGCTGAAGACATCTCACTATATTAATAATACCACAATGTTCACTCGGTAAGTTTTATAATTGATTAGTTAAGTATATGAAGGTACTTTTAAGCCATTTGCTAACTGTTGAAAAATATCACTTACTTTAGGATCCAACCAAAATACGTCATTGTTCCACCGAGAGAAGCAGTTTTTTTGCAAATCATATTTAGTTATTATATGCAGGTTTGAGACAATCAAAACAAGTTTATTATCATGTGAGAATCGTATTTTTTTCTAATAATTTTCCAATTGGATACACGGAATATCTAGAGGAATGTCGGGGCCAGATCATTGTCATGGATCGCTACTGAGTGAGTCGCCATCTTTTGTATAATTAAGTATTGTGATTACATACGATAATATGTGAAATGTAAATAAATAAATAAAAATAAAAATTCAATTACATATACCTAACTAAACGTATCATAGAAAAATGTCTATTTAAAAAACTTTAATGTACCAATGATATCATTAACGTTTTATAATATTTTAAAGCTTCAAGAGTTTTCATTCTAAAAACATCAACGCACTGGTAAGACACCAACCCCGGAAAACATTTTTGCTTTGTGGA